>BMAC01000123.1:1293600-1314726 GCA_014905375.1 Phtheirospermum japonicum | reverse complement strand
TATATATATATATATATATATATATATATATATATATATATATATATATATATATTGTGGATTCGATCTATAATTTATGTAGTGTGGATTTTTTAGTTATTTCTCTTAATTTCTATGTCTCTGTTTATTTATATTTCCACATAGTAAATAATAAAAAAAATAATATTAATATAATTTATATTTTTATATTTAACTTTCTGGCACCGTGCATCGCATGGGTATTAAAAAAAACTAGTTTATACATATAACATATGTATATTAATACAATTTCTTCTAATTTATGTGTTTGTTTCTGCACCTCTGTTGTACAATAAATGTACCTCTGTTGTGCATTGCTGCACCTCTATCTCTGGGTCATGCGACAATTTTTAAAAACTCTCTGGGTCGCATGACTATGTGCACATAATTTGTGACGAAACGCCACCTCTGGGTTATATAATCATCAACATAGACTAAAATAATACGCATTTAAATATGAACTGTAAATAGAAAGGTTTTAGTTATCCCTACCTTTAAACTGACGTTTGAAATCTTGAAATAGGCAGAAAACGTGACTTGACTTAATAAATGCAACTCGTGGATTATATGTGCTTGGATGATCGTCCTAATCCTCAAAATCCTCGATTTCTACATATAAACGGAATTGGAATAAATATATGGAACGGAAATAGAAACGAATAATTACTCGAACAACTTCACCTTAAAAGAACTTACGGAGACGATAGCCGGGCAAGATTTAAATAGATTAACAAAGGGGGATTTGTAATTCGGCCCAACGATTAAAAGGTCAAGATAAATCCAGCCCACAAGACAAAACTCAAATATCAACCCCATTATCCTTTTCCAATTATAACCAACCCTTGCTTGCAGGCCCAAGCTCAAGCCCATCTACTTCTTCCAATTATACCATCTCAAACTCACAAACAAAACTCTCCAGCCCACCATTAACATGATTAAAAACCCAATAGCCCACTCATTCTCTTTTCTCTCTCCCCGTAGTACTCCCTCTCTGCAACTCAACCAACATCAACCTATTGACCATTAAAATTCCCAAATCATCATCCACACACCACTCACCAATTCAATAAGAATTAAATTCCCAAAAATGATTCCAAAAGCCCTCTATTCCCTGTTATCCATCTCCCGTTACTTTCTTTTCRCCACCGACAGCATACACTACACACACACACCACTAGCGTACTCGTCGGCAAGGGTTTCACGCGGCGGAGAGAGTAGGGCGGCGCACAGTGAGGAAGAGCCGCAGGCGGTGGCTGATAGATGTTGGGTTTCTGTGGTGGATCATCTTCCAACTACGGTAGTGGTTCTCGGTGATTCCCAGCATAGCATCGTCCTTGATGAGTCCAAAAAGTTGAACTTCCAAATAAAGGGGGTACTAACCTCAAAATAGAGATCAGTGACCTAGATAAACTCCAAATATGACACAGCGACCTCCAAAGTCTCCGCGATCCTCCAAGCGACCTCTCCYTTCCTGCAAAACAARGCCTAAAACGGGCCYGATTTCGAGCCCGTTAAGGCCCTCCGACGCTTAAGTTAATAAGCGAGAATCACACTTCTTCTCTCTCAATAATATTAGTGCACACAGATAATAAATGCGTAAATAAGCATTAACCTTTAAGAAAGAAGCCAAGGGCTCCTTTTATAGGTATAGGAGAAGATTCTCAATATCTAGGGTTACCTTTCATAATAAGAATTCCATTTACACTGGGATTCCACAATCGACTCTCAATTAGAACTCCTCATACATGGCAAGTTCCCATAAACAACAAAATTCTCCATAGATATCCCAATTAAGCCGGGACATACAGCCCACCAGGCCCAATAATTCACCTATATCAAATCCACAAACGGGCTCAAGTACTCAGCCCAAATTACAAGAGATCGCGACCCTATATGAAAAGTCATCCCCATACTACAGGTCGCTACTCTTTACAAAATAGTCCACTCAAATCATCACAGCTCGCCCACCTCCCAGGGGTACACCCTCCCTAGGAAATGAGGTCGCTTTCCACAAATAGTCACATTTATCACATAATTTCACGTATGATTATTTTAGTCCGTATCAGCTAGTCCCCCATGTTCTAGCTGATTGAGGTATGAAATCAGGTAGAACATGTAAACACAAAATTTCAAAAGTATCAACAAACACACAAACAAAACACCAGTATATCTTACTAAAGCTCGCATCAGAATCACCCAATTTCAACAAACTGGGCTATAACAGGTCGCAACACGTTCACGCGACCTGAAAGGTATCGAGCTTTCTTCTAAAAAATAATCATAAGTCTCCAAGTACATCATCTTAGGTGGCACACGAGATGCATCATTACGAGCTCAACATTCTTTTTCATAAAGCGACCTGGAAACCACTGTACCAGCCGACCTTAAAAATGCAAGACCATAATCATAGCAAAACTATAAAGTCAAAACACGCCTTCCTTCTTTCTGTCTCATCTCACTGACGCTTCATTAAATGCGGCCTGCCACGCGTCGCAATCTTAAAATCTCGGCATATAATAAGTTCAGTGGGCCCGAGAATTAATGGCCCAAAACATTCCCTTGGCAAACCCTAATTAATCCCGCTCATATCTGTCACATCAGCTTTTCCGTCTCCCCATACAAAACCTTTTCGCCTCCCCAACTCACCACTTTACGGTATCTCAATTAAAAATTTTCACCATTGTCGCTCTGCAAAAAAAGCTCGCCACATCGCCACTACTCAAGGATCCACCGTTAACTCGCCGCCTACCAGCGATCTATAAGCTCGTCAATATGTGTAAGTCCCCAGATTCTTTTTCAAATTTAATTATGCGTTTAAATTTCAACTGCATCTGCTGAGTTATGCTTATTTGCTGTGTTATCTCCTCGTGAATATATCTGTCATGAAACAATCATCAGCCACATCCGACAATAACCTCTTAACCCAATCTCTTTCTCCCGATTCCGATCTCGCTGAAAACCCCTTCATTATTGAACCAAGGTCAAAACCCTTAGCATTACCCTCCTCTGGCCTACGGGACGAGCCAGAGGGTGATATCTCATGGGAAGAACTTCAAGCCCAAACCGTAGCCAATAATCCTTCTGGCGACCTCTCCCTTCTTACTCTTGAGGTTCCCCTTATCCCAGAAGGCATCCCCCTTCATGAATCGAGGAATCCCACATCCACCGCACACTTCCGGGAGAATCCTGTAACTGTGGATGAATCCCTTTCTTTCGACGACCTACCCTCATCATCACTAACAACCAAAGAAATTAAACATAACTATTGGCTACTTCCTGACCCTAAAAAGCTGGAACATTTTAAACGTATCCTCAACCTTCCTCCCACTGCCAAAATGATTTTACCCGACAGCCCGCATGCCGACCCCATGCGACCTCCTCTTAATCATATTACTTTGTTTGATTCACTATTGGTGGCAGGATTTAGATTCCCCGCTCACCCATTCTATGTTGAAATCTCTAACATGTATAATATATCACTTCTTCAACTAACTCCCAATTCCATAAAGTACATGGCCGGGTACCTCTTGCTCTGTAAATATTACAATGCCCGTGCCGATCCTGGTTTCTTTCATTTTTGTTTCCAAGTAAAATACCAACAAAACTCCTTTTATCTCTCCTATCGCTTAGGGCGACCTAAATTCCTTACTAGTCCTCCTAATAAAGTCCACGAATGGAAGAGAAACTTTTTCTTCATCCATAATACTGAAGCTTGGTCTTTTATAACCGAGCTGGAAGATCATACTCCTCCCCAAATCAAACCAACAACCTCCAAAGAAAACCCCCTGTTATACCAGAAATATTTTGACCAGCTCGTGGAGTTGGTAAAACCAATTCTGTGCAATCCCTCTCAGGGTGGACACAAAGACTCGACATGCCACAGCCCCCGTATAGTTATGCATCATCCTCGCGTTTTCAAACAGCTGCAAGTGTGCGACTGGATCAGTCGTTCCCCGGTACTGAAATTCTAACTCCTTATAATTTCGAGGCATCGCTGCGTGCATCATCTCTTCTGAAAAGGGTTGCCCTTCCTCCCCTTCTAACCTTTCTCCATCCATCCGCTTCTGCAATTTCAGCATGGCCTCCTGCAATTCTCTGAAGGCCTTAGTGTGTGGTCCCACCTCGCTCTCTTCTCTTCTCCCCTTATGACCTCTGTCACCTTTTCGCGACCTCCCTCGAGAGCCACTACTCGAGTCTGAGGTAGGGGTACTGCTCTCACTATCATCTTTGTGATGCTTGCGACCTCTACCTTTGTAACGATCTCGCCTTAGCTTTATTCCCCTCTGCGTGTGAACACGAGAATCTACGGATGAGGAGGAACTAGAGATGTCTCCTTTCTTTCTCTTGCCAATCCCCTTCTTCTTCTTCTCCTCCCCAACCGTTGACTCGCCTTCTTTATCAACGTTTACCTTCTCGCTCTTATCCTTCCCCTTGCTCAGCTCGTACTCCAAATACTTACGCAACTCCTCCTGCTTTTCGACAGGTACGAAGTCCATAAGCCCCTCCAAGAATCCCTTCTTGCCCTGATCGGGCACCTCCTTCGACGGGTTTCCCCCTCCTGTTGCCTAGGGGATCAATTTTTGTGGTTCTATCCCAGGCGTCTGCTTCTCCACTTCTTCCGCCAGCCCCCTCCCAACTTGCTTTTTAGGAGAAGGTGGAGGTGTATTGCCCTCATCTTGAATCAGAGGATTCATGCGAGGGTACTCCTGCTCCTCCCCTGGGACATCTTTCCCGCCAAGATATATGAATCGATTCTTTTTCTTCTTATTGTTGGACCCGGATCCGTAATCCAAAACTTTCGGTGTTATGTTCTTCTCCTTCATGTTTTGTTTATGCAATTTCTCACGCCTCTCGCTCAAAGACTCGATGTCTCTCTTTCCCACAGACGGCGCCAATTTGATGAGTTCAAAAAGTTGAACTTCCAAATAAAGGGGGTACTAACCTCAAAATAGAGATCAGTGACCTAGATAAACTCCAAATATGACACAGCGACCTCCAAAGTCTCCGCGATCCTCCAAGCGACCTCTCCGTTCCTGCAAAACAATGCCTAAAACGGGCCGGATTTCGAGCCCGTTAAGGCCCTCCGACGCTTAAGTTAATAAGCGAGAATCACACTTCTTCTCTCTCAATAATATTAGTGCACACAGATAATAAATGCGTAAATAAGCATTAACCTTTAAGAAAGAAGCCAAGGGCTCCTTTTATAGGGATAGGAGAAGATTCCCAATATCTAGGGTTACCTTTCATAATAAGAATTCTATTTACACTGGGATTCCACAATCGACTCTCAATTAGGACTCCTCATACATGGCAAGTTCCCATAAACAACAAAATTCTCCATAGATATCCCAATTAAGCCGGGACATACAGCCCACCAGGCCCATAATAATTCACCTATATCAAATCCACAAACGGGCTCAAGTACTCAGCCCAAATTACAAGAGATCGCGACCCTATATGAAAAGTCATCCCCATACTTACAAGTCGCTACTCTTCACAAAACAGTCCACTCAAATCATCACAGCTCGCCCACCTCCCAGGGGTACACCTTCCCTAGGAAATGAGGTCGATTTCCAAAAATAGTCACATTTATCACATAATTTCACGTATGATTATTTTAGTCCGTATCAATCCTAGAGAACGGCGGTAGCAGCGACGGGGCTCGACGGCGGCAACGGCAGCTTCTCTGGCTCTGCGGCGAGGATGGAAGGCGACCGAGCCCGTGGCTGATTCAATCCAAGGGCGGCCAGAGGTCAGCGATTTTGGTGTAATCGGGCGGATCCTTCTCCTATGAACTGGAAATCGGCGGCTGCAATTGGGTCCGTTTTCAGTTCGTGGGCCCTGAAACGGGCTGAGGCTCCATGGCGTCTTGGAGGCAGAGTCAGGAGGACTTCTGGTTCGGTGGTTCTGGGTCTCCGGCGAATCGACGGTGATGAAGACGGTAATCTCGACAGAAAGTGCAGGCTGAGGCGACGGCTGGGACTGGGTCTTTCTGCGTCAGTCAGGCCCAGTTTGCTGGCTTACGGGCCACCGATCAATCCATCTCGTATTCGGCTCGGGATCGCGGCGTGAAATTACGACTGAGACGACCAACAGTGATGGTGGTGGCTCCGGCTTAAACCGACAGGCGACCTCTTCGCCTTCAATCAACGACGACTTCAGTCCCGACTGGAAACGACGGCCGGTGTGACGTGATTCAGATGTACAAGTTCAATTGCGTATTCTGGAAATTTCGGTGCAGACGAATGCGAGGTTCAAGTCTGGGCTTAGGGTCATCTGCCTTGACAGATTCGGAACGATTTCAGGGCCTGGCCGAGTCAACGCACGTTGGTTCATATGAACAAGAACTTTGGCTGTGTTCGGGCCCTCAATTCAAAACTCTGGGTTTGGTTCTAGACTCGCTTAAAAGATTCGTTGACGAGTTTTTCCTCGGATCATACGGTGGCCGGGAATGGAATCAATAACTTGGTTTTGAGATGTTGGAATTATGGTTCTTGCTTTGTTTGTAAACTTGAAAACTAAATATGAATCTTGGAGGAAAACGAGTTCAAAGAGTTAGGCTGGTGATCTTGTTTAATGATGAAGAGATGGCAAGAAACTCGTATTTTGTGTTTCTAAGTTGTTCGTGAAATTAATAGCGTCCGAAAGTGAGGTTATTAAGAAGAGCTTAGATTATAACTAGGTTAGGTTTAAGAGTTATAATTTATTTGGACTGTTGATCACTCGCTGAAAACTCTCAATGTAACAAAGGGAAACGCTTGGAAGAAATACTTATTCTGAGATCTAAGAAAATATGCACATGTAATGTACTCTTGTTGGCCCTTCATAAAATGAGCCCACAAATTTCAGTTTAAAGGTAAAGTCCAAAACTTAATTTGATATGAAATTCTATAGATTTTCAAATCTAATTTGAATATACAAACTCGTATAACTTGAACTAAATAATCTAATAAACTTGGGATTAAATCAGGGAATGAAATATAATGAACTAAAAGATTTTATATAAAACATGGATGACCTCTTTGATTATGAAAATTCATTTGGGCTTCTAGTTTTTACGAAGCCTTTAAAATTAAAATAAAATAACAACTTGTGAAAATCTAATTAAATGTTGCCAAATCAAATTAGGCTAAAAAAGAATTAAAAATCTGATAAAAATTAGAATTTAAATAATAAAAATGTAATAGAGTATTAATGATTCTCAAACAAGTAAAAAAAAATATGGGATGTTACAGATAAATTTATATTCAGTAATTTTTAAATTAATTTGTAAGATGTTAGATAAAAGTGAAAAATATAAAAGAGTTGTATATTTTTTATTAATAATCACTTCTATTAACCATGCTATATCATTAATTCACTCTCATAATAAAAAATTTAGATGTTGGGTTTTAATTATTTGTATTATAAATAAATGAGTTTCGTTCTTAGAACAAAAAGTTATTGACGACGAATTTTAATTATTTGTGGAGAGAAAAAAAAAAATAAATTACAAAGAAAGAAAAAATACATTAATTAAATAATATAAATATTATTTTTAATATGTTGATAATAAAAATATCATAATTTAAAATGTAGTTTAATGGGTAAATAAAATCACACTAATTGATTAGATTTTTTAAATTTCAATTTTTTTAGTTAAACAATAATCAACCATAACTTTTATCATAAATTAGTAAATATAATAGAAATAGTATAATCTGGAAAACAAAATTATACTGGCTAATTTCATCATTAAAATAATTTTTAATATATAAGTTTATTAAAAAATAATATATATATATATATATATATATATAATATATATATATATATATATATATATATATAATATATATATATATATTAATGTAAAATCCTCCTAACCTATGTGTCTGCTTCGTATGCTTCGTTTGACAAATAAAAAATTATGGTGCTTCGTTTGCTTATGTGGCATCCGAGCCTAACATTGACCTAATTTAATACCTTTTTTTATTGTATCTTACCTAATTTAATTCTTTTATTATATTCTTCCTTATTCAATACTTTCCTTTAATTCTCATACTATAAAAATATAAATAAGTCATATATAATTAGTAGATAAGATCTAAATTAGTTATTTTAATTAAAAGATAAACTACATATAAAATAATTTTAATTACAAAAAAACTTCATTATGAAAATAATTAAATAAGTTTTATTGTATAGAAATTAATATAATTTTATTTTTGAGTTTCAAATATTATATATAGGTAAAATATAAGTTATTTACAATAATCTAAGTATGTAACTAAATATTAGTAATGTATTCAATCTAAAATAAAAATATTAAATTTTATACTAACAATTAATAAACATTGATTAGACACCAGTACAATGCGACACGGTTGAGAGTATGACATCTTTTGAATATTGTATGTAACTAATAATTATTAACGAATTTGTTCTAAACATTAATATACAAAATAATTTAATAATAATTAATAATAAATTAGATATAAGACACGGGTTTAGGATGTGACGCCTTTTGAGTTTTTGTAAGTATGTAACTAAGATTATTAATGAATTTAATTTAAACATCAAATACAAAATTATTTAATATTTTTAATAATTAATAAATAAATTAGACATGTACAGGGCAAGAGTTGAGAATAAATTATTTTAATTTTTTATTTAGGTTTAGAATTCAGTAATTATCCCAAATATTTTTTATATTTATCTTTGATAAGTCCCGTATAATACACGAGTGTTAAAGTATATATTAATACAAGATTCTCCCAATCTATGTGTATACTTCGTATGCTTCGTTTGGATAATAAAAATTTTGATGCTTCGGTTGTTTATGTGTCATTCGAGCCTAATATATAAATAATTTAATATTTTTCTTTTATTGTATCTTGCTTAATTTAATATTTTCTCTTTATTATACTTAGCCTAACTTAATAGTTTTCTTTTACTATATCTTATATAATTCAATAGTTTTCTTTTATACTCCTAATATAAAAATATAAATAAGTCATATATAATTAGTAGAAAAAAATCTAAATTAATTATTTTATTTAAAATTACATATAAAATAATTTTAATTACTAAAAAAATCTTAGTTATGAAAATAATTAAATAAATTGTATTTATAAAAAGTTGAAATAATTTATTTTTGAAATTCTAAATATTCTGTATAGGTAAATTATGATAAATTTGCAATAATTGGATTATGTAACTAAATATTAGTAATGAATTCAATCTAAATATAAAATTATATAATAAAAAACAATGACACATTGCGAGAAGGCTTGAGAGTATGACACCTTTTAAAATGAGTTAATAATAATTAAATAATATAGATTAGAGACGGGTTGAAAATGTGACATCTTTTGAATTTTTATAAGTATGTAAATATAATTATTAACGAGTTTAATCTAAACATTAAAATATAAAATTAATTAATAATTACAAAAATTAATAAATTGAATAGGGCATGAGAGAAGATTTAGTTTTCCTCAATTGAGGATCGTAAACCAAATTCACTAATATATAGATACAAGTTACAACAAGAGTTCCTATAATTTAGGAAGAGAATCAATCTAATATTTACATTAAATAAAATCAAATCAGAAAAATATATATACGATCCTTAATTATCTCTAACACCCCCCGTTAAGCGAAGCGGGTGCGGGCAGACGCAAAGTTTGGAACGAAACAACTCAAAAAGGGGCCGCGGAAGACTCTTTGTGAAGATATCTGCAATCTGAAGATGAGACGGGACGAACTGAGTGAGTAAACGCTTATCACTCACAAGCTCACGGACAAAATGATAATCAATATCGATGTGCTTAGCGCGTTTATGAGCCACAGGATTTTGACTAAGAAATAGAGCGCTTTTGTTGTCACAAAGCAAAGTCGGTGGAGTAGAAGATAAAGCATGCAACTCACGAAGTAAAAGAGTGACCCAAATAACCTTAGAGGCAGCATTAGCCATAGCACGGTATTCTGATTCACAGCTGGAGCGAGAAACGGTGGGTTGCTTCTTTGCACTCCAAGAGACAAGATTTGGACCAAGAAAAATGGAATACCCATAAGTCGATCATCGAGTATCTAAACAGCGAGCCCAGTCAGCATCGGAATAAGCGACAAGTGTAGAGGAACCGCGAGAGAAAGCAAGACCATACTCAAGAGTTCCCTTAACATAGCGCAGAATGCGCTTGACAGCTTGGAAATGAGCCGTAGTAGGGGATGCCTGAAATTGGCTAACCGTGTTAACAGCAAAAGACAGATCGGGACGAGTGATAGTCAAGTACTGAAGAGCACCAACAAGGGAGCGATACAGCGTAGGATCCGAAAAAGGTGTGCCATCAACCCGAAACGATTCATCCACAGCAAGAGGAGTGGAGACGGGTTCGGACTCAAGTAAATCAGCGCGGAGAAGAACATCTCGAGCATATTTGGATTGGCCCAAAAATAAACCAGAAGAGGTGTAAGACACCTCAAGACCAAGAAAATAGTTGAGGCGACCGAGGTCTTTGATGGCAAACTCCTTACGAATACGAACAACAAGCCGAGCGACGAAAGTAGTGTCACTGCCAGTGATGATAATATCATCCACATATACCAAAAGGTACAGAAGAAGAGAGCCACGACAATAGATAAAGAGAGAAGTATCAGACTTACTCTCAACGAAACCCAATCTGATCAAGAAATCACAAAAGCGCTGAAACCAAGCCCGAGAAGCCTGCTTGAGACCATAGATCGCTTTGTTAAGGCGGCACACATAATCCGGACGGAGAGGATCAGAATAGCCCAGAGGTTGAGACATATAGACCGGTTTGGAGAGAACTCCATGCAGGAATGCATTGTTGACGTCAAGCTGATGAAGAGACCAACCATTCATAACTGCTAAGGCAAGAACAATGCGTACAGTAGAAGCCTTGACAACAGGACTGAAGGTATGATCATAGTCAAACCCAGGAAGCTGAGAAAACCCTTGGGCTACCAGACGAGCCTTATATCTGTCAACAGATCCATCAGCCAAGAACTTTGTACAGAAGACCCATTTAGAACCAACAATATTCTCACCAGAAGGCCGAGGCACCAAGTCCCAAGTGCAATTGGCACGAAGTGCATGAATCTCATCATCCATCGCACGAACCCACTGAGATGATTTAGCAGCCGATTTGAAACCCTTGGGCTCCTTAGTGGAGTGCAAAGTTGTGAGAAAAGCACTGTGAGCAAGATGAGCAGTGGATGGTGGATACTTAGGTTTAAAAATTCCATCCTTAGACCGCGTACGCATGGAGTGAGGAGGTTGAATCACAAGTGGAGGAGGTGCTGGCGAGGGAGCACGTGAAGACGATGTAGGAGTAGAGGGAGGCGGCAAAGTGGCCTCGGGCACTGGCAAAGGAGAAGTAGGTGTGTTCAGCGGAACTATATCCGGACAAATAAAACATGGAGAAGTATCTGCTGGAGGCAAAGCAGGAACAGGCGGTTGTGAAATTACGACATTCGGATGAGGATCGACGAAAGAGTCAAAATCAAGCATCTGATCCGAAGAAGAAGCAGGTGAAGCAGTATACGGAAGACAGGCTTCATCAAACTGAGCATGACGACTTATGTAAAACTGAAAGGTGACGGGGTCGAGACAGCGAAAACCTTTGTGCTTAGTGCTATACCCCCAAAACACACAAGGAACCGAACGAAGAGAGAGCTTATGTGCCGCATAGTCACGAAGGCAAGGATATACCCGACATCCAAAAACATGAAAGTTTTCATAAACAGGTTGTGTGGAGAATAAAAGCTCATATGGGGATTTCTGTTGTAGTAAAACCAAGGGAAGACGATTTATAATGTACACAGCGGTAGTAAAAGCCTCAACCCAAAATTCCAGAGGAACGGAAGCATAAAATAGCATCGAGAGGCCTGTTTCAGTAATATGTCAATGTTTTCTTTCAGCCCGACCATTTTGAGCAGGGGTATACGGACAAGACATAGAATGAAGTATCCCACTTTTCTGAAATAAATTTTGCATTTTAGAACTGGTGAATTCTGTACCCCCATCAGACTGAAATCGTTTAATAGTGCGCCCAAACTGATTTTCTACTAAAGCCTTAAATTGAATAAAGACATCAAAAAAATCTGATATCAACCTGAGAGGATAAATCCAAGAAAATCTGGAGTAATCATCGACAAAAATGACATAGTAACGAAAACCATCACAAGATTTAACAGGAGAAGGACCCCACAAGTTACAATGTATAAGATCCAAAACATAAGTAGCACGTTTAGCAGTAGAAACAAAAGGCAAACGTTTGCTCTTAGCTAACTGACAAGAAGAACAAACTGTAGGGTTCGGTAAAACAGACGTAACCGATAACAATCCCAATTTATTTAAAAGAGAAATAACATCATGATGGACATGTCCTAAACGACGATGCCATAAATACAAAGAACCTCTCATTTTTTGAGATCGTAATGCAGCAACGAGTCCCGCATGTGCTCTTTCCAGAATATATAAGTCTTTTTCCCGTCTACCCCGAGCCAAAGGAAACCCGGTCACTCGATTCTGAATTTCAAAGAGCTTATCAGTGAACACAATGTTAACGGGAAAATCAGTAGTCAATTTACTAACAGATAGTAAATTTTTCGTAATGTGCGGCACAATCAAAATATCCAACAGTGACAAATCGGAAGAAAGAGCCTGAGTACCCGTATGAGTTATGGACAGAGAATTACCATTTCCGACAACAACCTTGTCGATGCCAGAGTAAGATGAAACGGAGTCCAATCCAGAAGTAGAATTCGTCATATGCGCGGAAGCCCCGGTGTCGACATACCAATCTGATGGGGAAGAATTGAGAGAGCATCCTTGGCGAAAGGATTCTGCAAGATTGGCTTGAGGAGGAGGCTGCTGATATCGTGTTGGGCAATACGTCGCATAATGGCCATTCGTGCAACAAATTTGGCAGCGAGGAGGAAACCGACCGCGACCACGCCCCCCTGATTTCTGAGAACCACGACTCCCAGAATTGGAAGGCCCACGTGACGAACGGGGTTGGAAAAAATTCTGACCATGTGAGCCACTGAATGAGTGACTGCCAGATTGACGCGAGGGGCGTTGAGAAACCGCGAAGGCCTGCTGGACAGAAGGCGATCTAGAAACCCCGTCCAAAGATCGCACAAAAAGATCATGCGCCTCAGCTTTCGATAGCAAATCTGGAAAAGAGGGAAGGGGAACCAGATTAATCTGAGATGTAGCAAACGAAAGGAAATCAGAACCAAGCCCACGTAGAAACCAGTGGGATTTGTCAGTTTCGGCCAAGACACAGCCCATGGACGCCAATTGATCGACCAAGGTTTTGAAATGCGCTCCAAAATCAGAAACGGAGCGGGTCCCCTTTTTTATCAACTGCAATTCGTCTTTGATACGAAGCTCTCGAGCTTTCGACGAACGGTTGAAGGCGGTGGCCAACGTATTCCAAATGTCGGCGGAAGTGGTGCAGCCAACTGCAACCGGCATGGTTTCGGCAGTGAGAGTAGACATGAGAAAAACACGTACGATTTGATCCCGAGAAACCCAGACCTCGTACGCGGGATTCGATTTCGAAACACCAGACTCAACAACTGTGGGCGACGGAGGGGAAGAAGAGCCGTCAACATATGGCAAAAAATTTTGAGTCGCAGGCAAGGGATATACTTGCGCATGCCAAACCAAGTAATTTGTCGAAGAAAGTTTCACAGGCACCATGTGTGTCATGGCCTGGAGGGAAAGGGTGGCGTCGAATACTGAAGTTGCCGAGGACAAAGAATCACCAGCCATGGTGATGATCAGTGACGCAAGGTGGTCAGAGAGGTAAAGAAAGAAAAAAAAATTAGGGTTCTCAGCACAAATTAGGCTGATACCATGAGAGAAGATTTAGTTTTCCTCAATTGAGGATCGTAAACTAAATTCACTAATATATAGATACAAGTTACAACAAGAGTTCCTATAATTTAGGAAGAGAATCAATCTAATATTTACATTAAATAAAATCAAATCAGAAAGATATATATACGATCCTTAATTATCTCTAACAGGGCACGAGTTGAGAACACATCATTTCAATTTTTATTTGTAATTTAATATTTTGTAATTTGCAGAAATATCTTTTTTTTTTTAGTTTTTTTATAAATCCCGTGTAATACACGGGTGTTAAACTAGTGTGTGTATATATATATATATATAAATTTATTAAAAAATAATTTATATATATAAATTTATTAAAAAATAATTTATATATATAAGTTTATTAAAAAATAATTTATATATATAAGTTTATTAAAAAAAAAAAAAGAAAAAATAAACAAAATAAAACCAATTGGGGGTGACATATGTCACCCCCGGAGACCTGCAGGTCTCCTATAATAGTAGGTATAGATGTATCGTAAAAACATAAGAAGGTGGCATAAGAATATAAGTAAATTATTTATTTTTAATAATCTAAATATCTAACTAAATATTATCAACAAATCCAATCTAAATATAAGAATATAAAATTATTTAATAATAATTAATAAATATTAATTAGACACCGGTATAATGCGACACGCCGGCAGCGGGCGCTGCGTCAACAAGGCCCTTGTTGAAAATATGACATATGTTGAATTTTTCTAAGTATATAACAAAAATTATTATTGAATTTAATCTAAATATTTAAATATAAAATTATGTAATAATAATAACTAATTAATAAAGATTAGATACGAGTTGAGAATGATATCTTTTGAATTTTGTAAGTATGTAGATAAAACTACTAATTTTTTTAATCTAAATATTAAAGAATTTTATAATAACAACAATAGTGATTATTTATCGATACAAGGCACGGCTTTGGAATACAACATCTTTTGATTTTTTTTTATAATAGATATAAAATTAATTATCACAAAT
This sequence comes from Phtheirospermum japonicum, assembly GCA_014905375.1. NCBI lineage: Eukaryota > Viridiplantae > Streptophyta > Magnoliopsida > Lamiales > Orobanchaceae > Phtheirospermum > Phtheirospermum japonicum. The sequence goes on along the minus strand of BMAC01000123.1, from coordinate 1,299,809 downwards.
ATTTTTTATTTAAGTTTTGATAAATCTCGTGTGGCACGCTGATGTTAAACTAGTAACATGTTATAGACAAGATTTTGTACTAGGACCAAGGTTGTTTAAATTGCGAGTTAAATCGTAAAATTTTATTACTTTACGAGTCAAAATCAACAAATCGATTCAAACCGTGTGCAAAACCTTAGATGCTATAAAATTGTAAAATTAAAAAAGAAAAATTATTAAACTTGTGTTTTGTTCGATTGTACTAAAATGTAAGAATCGAGCCACTGTTCTTTTTTTTTTTTTTTTTTTTTAATATTTTGGTAATTTGGCCACTTGTTTCTTCTTTTTTGCTATTGTCAGTTTTGTTGTCTTAGAGCATATCCGTTGGAGTTAAAATATTGCCACATAAGCTCAAAACTCTTATGTAGAAAGAAAAAATGTGACAATGTCTAGCACACAATCTAATAGATGGTGTGCTAGACATTATTAAACAAATTTTCTTATTTTTTCATATATTTATATTAGTTTATTTATTTATCTTTCTTCCCCACCAATTAGTAGTGCAATTATTTTATCCAATTCACATTTAACATTGGAGAAGTTTTCTAAATATTTATAATATATTTATCATGACAATGGAAGTTCATATTGTCTCATTGGAGATGCTCTTATATGTCCAAGAATAAAATAAAAATTAACAAATAAAAGAATCTTATACCAAATTAGGGAATAGATGATTCAATCAATCAAAATTAACAAATACTCACAAGGTGATATTCGAATAACCATGAAATTAGGATAGATAACTCAATAACAATAAAATCTATGTATTTGGTGTTAGTGATGAGAAAACTCATTTCAATGATTGATTTTAATGTTTTGAACATGTTATGTGATTATTTTCATATATTATATACTTTGAGTTAGTTCGTAAACTTGTTTTAATATATCATGTAAATATTTTTAAATTATTATTATTAATTTGTGACTTTTTTCTTCCACCCCAATTGTTTGGTATTTTTAATTACTTTTATATAAAATCTTACGATATACGATTCGATTCAACGTCCAATTTTCAAAAATTTAGCCGAGTTGATCCAAAAATACAATTTTGACAACTTTGATGTGGACAACTTAACAAATCCAAATCCGTCGACCAAAGCCAAATTTCAGTTTTTCAGGTTCTTCAGACTCTTAATTACCTTTTTTATTTAGCTTTGTTTTTCTTAGAGCTTTTACATCATTTTAGTATCTTAATTTTTTTTTCTTTTGTAGGTTCTTAGTTTGGTTTTTTATTTTTTCAGTTTAGTATAGGTTTTCCTATTATTTATGTATTTTCCTTAATTGTACATTTTAGTTCTAGGAAATTGTCTAATGGATTCAACCGTTGGGCTGATCTCTAAAAGGAGTGTGCCTTCATACTATATGTTATATACGGATCGCTTACTACTAGGTTAGATTGTGTGTCAACTTGTGGAGGCACATTATTGGACAAATTTCTTCTTTTCTTTTCCTTTTTCTTTTTTGCCATAACACTCATTTTGGGACGAGTTGGAAGAGGAATTTCTAATTCTTACACAAAAATTCGATAAGTATATTGAAAATAGGATCCTCGTGAAGTCAGTCGATAAAACTCGAAATGAGATATGCCCCAAATTATCAAAGGAAACTAGATGGTCTCTTTGGAATTTGAGAATTCAAGTCAAATTAGACATATTTTTTCCCAAATTTGATAAGATACTAAAAATTTTTTTTTTTTTTTAGAAATTAGTAATATTTTATGAGATTTTCCATATATATATATATATATATATATATATATATATATATATATATATATATATATACTATTTTATGTAACACATATTATAAGTGATATATGTGATTTGACTAACACAAAATTATTGTAAAACCATCTTATGAAGATATTTTTATAAGTTTATCATACTTTTATAATAAAAACTAGGGTTAATTAATTTTTGTCACCGAAATTATTGTATTTTTCACATTTTGCCACAAACTATTATTTGTGACAAACTGTCACATGAACTATGCGTTATTTGTAATTTACCCCTTAAACCAAATTTTTTTGTGGTTTTGTGACCTTTGTCGGCTGACGTGGCGCAACCGGATTATGCCATGTTATCTGGTTTTGATTACAGAACCACAAACATTGCGGTCCAGGAAAAAAATTGTAAATAGCGCATAATTTGTATGGCGATTTGTCCCAAATAATAGTTTGTATGGTAAACTATGAAAAACGTAATAGTTTGAGGGGTAAAAAATAATTACCCCCAAATATCCTTTTAAGGAGATTAATCAATGAATATATAGATGGTTTTTTTCCCGACCAACCAATAATATATAGATGGATTTTTTTATTCCGACCAACTAGGTCACCCATATTCTTTTCACATTGACACATATTTTTAGCGGCAAGACAAGAATTCTCATCCTCTAACTCTACATCTCTTTCTCTGACTATCAGAGGCCGGATATAGAAAAAAAATGGTGGGGCACCGACACAAATAATATTTTTATTTATTAAAATTATACTAAAAAAATTATCACATTAAATAATAATTATAAAATCTAATAAAAGTTTAAGAAAAATATAATACTATTGCTCTCGTCGAGTTATCATATTTTAAAATCGACTTACATGTTAATAATCAAAAACAACTATTTCTCTAGATATATAACTAAAATAATTATGCAATATTTGATATAATACAATTTATCTTATATACGTCATTTTGGAAAATACTCTTTCTACACTCGTCCTCGTCATGGGAGAAGTAACACCAACTTCAAAAGAAATTATACTTTTGAAAAAGTTTAATGTTAGATTCTATTCATACAAATAAATCATAATACTATTATGATTTCTAAGACCAAATGACTGCAATTTAAGTAAATTAAATACCAATAATAATAATTATTTCTTTACTTAATATGTCGAAAAAAAATCAAGTGACCAAATGTTCGAATCAATAAGGCATCATCAATAATTGGTATAATAATAAATCTAAAATCTATAAAATTTAATGATAAATCCACACGTGTCGTGTAATTCGACCAACAACAAGATACGATCGATCGATCAACTCCTTCGGTTGGAAACGCGAAACGACGAAGTGTCATGATTTTGCCGATGCGGGGAGGGGTGTGTCTCAGCATCGTGGAACCACGAGGGTCGGGCGTTGATCGTTTAGTACGCGTTTTCTATTTTTTTTATTTTAAATGAAAAATGAAAAAAAAAACTCGAAAAAAATAGAAAAATTAGTAAAAAAATATAAACAAAACCCAAGAAGTTACAATCGGGGAGGGGAGGGGTGCGTATCGGCGTCGATCGTTTAGTACGCGTTTTCTATTTTTTTTCAATTTTAAATGAAAAATGGAAAAAAACTCGAAAAAATAATAAAATTAGTAAAAAATATAAACGAAACCCAAGAAATTACGACCGGGCGGGCAAGGGTGCGTCTCGGCGCCCCGGAATCACGTTTCAACTAAAAGAGCAAATTTTCCTAGAAATGACGACGGTCAGAATTGTGTGGTTGACGGTGATGAAATTCCCTCGGTGTTTAAGAAATGTGGAGAGACGTTTGGTACAAATGGAGAAAGATTTGTAAGCGAAACAGAATACAACGCCGCAAGGATATACATGTTGCTAAATTGTGAGAAGGTCGAAGAATATGTTACGTATGAATACACATTCCAATTTATAATGTCAATTTATACATATATATAAATGTACTAATATTTTTTTCCTCAATTGTGTAACATTATACGTAGTATTTACACAAAGAGCATTCAACGTCTCCAACAAAACATTACTGATGATAGGATTAACGGAAAATTAGAAAATGAATTTGTCAATTGGTTCAAACATTACGTAAGACGTTCGATACCGAGATGCATATCATATAATTATGGTATCTGTTTATATAATATATTTCCAAAATTAAAAAGAATTTGTCAATGTCATAGGCTAGAGATCGTTCGAACAATGTGATCGACGAGAACATTAGGAGTCTAGTTGAGGGTCCATCAAAATGTGTGAAAACCTATACCGGATGTAAGATAAATGGCTATAATAAATTTCACACATTGGAGCATGGATCTAACAAAACAACATCGAGCAGTGGAGTATGTATTAAAAGGTCAACTTATGGGGCAACCGAATATGATTATATCGGTCGTCTCATAGAAATTGTGCAGCTCGAATACACTGGCCGAACGGAGAAAAATACACTATTGTTCAATTGCGAATGGTTTGATCCAACAACCGCAGGTACAAAAGTCCATCCAAATTATAAGATTGTCGATATCAATCATAAGCGTAGGTTCAATCGATATGAACCTTTTGTACTTGCTTCCCAAGTTGCACAAGTATACTATTGTGCATACCCAAGTTTGAGACGAGACAAATTGGACTGGTGGGCAACGTGTAAAGTCAAGGCGAGATCAAATGTTGAGTTTATCGAGCCTCTACCAGAAGAATCATTTCAAGAGGAAGCTGTAGATACACGCAGTCCGATTCAACTCGACGATGTCGATTTCCAGTTGCACGACCTCAATGATAATTACGTGGAGGAACTTAGTAACGAGACAAATGATGATACAGAAGAAGAGTTACTTACCGATCAAGATACGGATGAAGATGAGTTTGGTGATACCTTTAATAGTGAAAGTGATTAGTTTGGTTGAAATATATGTAATTTATTCTTATTGTAAAACACACTTTTTTTAACTTTTTTTTTTTAAGTTTGGATTTATTAATACGATTGGTATATAATATATACTGGTATTTTGTAAAATACTCGTATTATTATCTAATAATTTTATCAGATGCCATTGCGTTGAGTTTCTGGTACCATGGGTCGATCAGATATGGGGTCGGCTAATCGTTTAGCTGATTTCGACACCGACTACATGGGTCTCGATATTGATCATTCAGAGCATGCACCTTATCAAACACCGACGCAGACCCCGACACCGACGTCGCATACACCATCACAGACCCCGTCCGACGCGGGTACATCACGATGTCAGTTGGTCCCACCACAGGGGCAGAGAGTTCTTGTTTTTATTGCAGGGAACAAGTAAGTAAACAAATGATTTTTAAAATTGTAATTATTATTATGATTAAATTATATTCGTAACAAAAAAAAAAACACAATTGAATACAGGCTGCGCAGCAGACAGGGCAAGGTGACCACTATACTCTGGGAGATTTTTGAGAAGGAACTCCATCCCGCCGGGTGGTGCTATAAGGCGGACCCTAAGGAGACTAAGGAGTTATGGTGGGAGATGTTTAAGGTAATTATTATTTTATATCCAAATTTATTAATATTTACCGTAACTACACAATCATATGTATCAATTGAATTGTAATTATTATTTTATTTTGCAGGAGATTTGTTATTGAAACCCAGAGGAGTATAGTATAATCGGGGAGAAGTACAGGAGGCAGCTGAATGAGTATAAGCAGTATATTGCCGCCCATGGTGGTCAGAGGCCGGGATGCGTTATCCAGGAGGTTTATAGGTAAACGATTCTGTTATATGTTTTCTTATTAAATTAGAATTTTTTATTTATAACATATAAATTATACCATTTTATATATCATGGATCTCAACTAGGGAAAAAAAAAAAAAAAAAAGGGAGAGAGTATATATTTTATAAAATTCTTCTCGAATTAGGGCCCGTACCTATTACGAAGTGAGATGCAACCGCTTGAGAGCCTCACGTATTTAGAGGCTTTTTTTTTTTTTTTTTAATATATACACACAAATATACACGTTTTTATAATCAAGCTAAACACTCAAATTAGGTAACGTTCTACTAATATGCTAATTAATTAGCATATCAGTCAAATTATACTGTAATATAAGTGGGCCCAACTATCTCATTCTCACTTCAGGCTTAACTAAACAAAAAAAAAAAAAAAAAAGGGAGAGAGTATATATATTTATAAAATTCTTCTCGAATTAGGGCCCGTACCTATTACGAAGTGAGATGCAACCGCTTGAGAGCCTCACGTATTTAGAGGCTTTTTTTTTTTTTTTTTAATATATACACACAAATATACACGTTTTTATAATCAAGCTAAACACTCAAATTAGGTAACGTTCTACTAATATGCTAATTAATTAGCATATCAGTCAAATTATACTGTAATATAAGTGGGCCCAACTATCTCATTCTCACTTCAGGCTTAACTAAAC
>BMAC01000123.1:1258508-1292055 GCA_014905375.1 Phtheirospermum japonicum | reverse complement strand
TTTTTTTAAGCGGTGTTTTGGAATTTTGTTCAAAATTAATTAACATAAATATTTAACCAATACAATCTCAATCAATTAATAATATTATTTTGTCCTTCTTTCTCTTTATTTATATTTTTTAAAATAAGTGAGGATAAAATTGGAATAAAGTGATAAAAGTTTTAAAATAACACTTAATTTATAACAAAATTGAGTATCTTAAACGACACTTATTTTAAAACAGATGGAGTATGATTTAGATATTTTATAGATTTTATTTATATTTAAGGATAATTTTGAATATCTGCATAATATTTTTTGTTTTAGGAAGTGATTTATATGGGTAGGATATTTATTGTGTATTCTAAATCCTACGATTAAATAGCTTATTTGTTCATCTTGGTTTTAAAATCCGAAATTGAAATTTAGAGACCAATTTGTGCTTTCTGAACTATGTTAATGGAGATAGGATCTACGTACAACATTAGAACAACATCACATAGATCGTCATATGATCAAACTATTAGCAACCGGCCAAGGCCTCCAACATTAATTATTCATTAATGTATAGGTATATCACCATTAGCCTAACTCCATGCATTGTGCCTAACAATCACCTTTTCAATTTTCTATATAAACACCCGATTGAAAACTTAACCAACTCGCATTTTGAGTCTTAAATCACAACATACATAATGGCTTCTCTAAGAGGATGCGTTGTGGTAATAATGTTGTTAGTTGTTTGTTTCACCTTCAATTGTGACGCACGCCATTTAGGAGAAATTGGGTCGCATCTGGTTGAATCTGGTCATGCTACTGAAGGTAACAGTTACTCCAACTCGGATGACTCGAGTCATTTTGGACAAGAGAAAAAGATATACCTGGGAATTTTCTGCAGTATTTTTAAACGATTTAAATGTTAGATACTCACCTTGCTTTTACCACTCCAATAAATTTGAATGTGTAAGAACTCCACAGTTCTCGTCATTTCGATGATGTTATGAAATGATGAATGAGAATAAACATGCGTGCTATATACAGATTTCTTTGGTTATCTGTTGTGTGAGCTTTGTACGATTTAGTTACTTAAATAAGTGGAGCAACATATATACTATTTAGCAACTATATTGTTATGTTAATTCTCCTCTTTTCTTGTTCATTTATTTTAAAAAAAATAAAAAAATTTGGTAATCATTCTGACAATTAACGCTACAAGAATTAGGCCCGATAAAAGTCGTGCCTTTACATGTTGATACGTGCCAACCATGTCATGTCAATATGCATGTCGTTGTTGTTGAACGGCCAAGTCGTTACTACTCAAAAAAAAAAAAAAAAAAAAAAAAAAAGAAATTACTGTAACAACATTTGTGGGTGGTTGTTTTTAATAATAATTATTACTACCAAAAGAGATGCATTATTTCAAACAGAGCTTTCCGAAATACACTAGCAATCAAATATACAAAGGGTTTATCAATCCTCTAGTAAGACAAGCCATTTGTGGTGACTATTCCTTTTCTTTTCTTTATTCAGTATTTAATACGATCAGAAGTCGTACTATTACATGACATTTTCATATCATTGTCACCAACTGTTAACGCCGAATTTCATATTACACTGTGCATTTTCAAACTACATAGTGCAATTTTATACTTATGTTGTATACAGTCAGAATTTCATGCTACTAATTTTTATATTTCTAATCATTATAGACAAAATCTCACACTACACCGTGAGATTTTATACTATATCATGAAATTATTTTATGCAATATGTCACAATAAAATACGACATTTTTTTTCACAATTTTATGTTTTTAAATTTCAATTTCATATTATATATGAAATTCAAACTGATATTGCGCATTTCATACTAAAATTTCACAAAATCAATAAAATTTCATACTATTATATTTTAAAATTCATACTACTATTATCAAATTACATACTATTATATTTTAAAATTCATACTACCATTATTAAACTCATAACTCTACTAAAATTCAAGAAATCAATAAAAATAGTATTACATTTAAAATTCAAGAAATCAATAAAAATAGTATTACATTTAAAATTCATACTACTATTATCAAATTACATACATACCCTAACAGATTACAAACTACATTATGTAATTTTTTTTCATAATTTTATATTGGACTGTCAAATTTTATATTAAATTGCACAAAATAATTTCATACTACACAATATCTTCAAACAAAAATACACACTGCACCGAGTATAATTTCATACTACTCATTACATGTGGGCAAAATTTTATACGCCACTGTTATTATTATTTTTGTAGGGGTATTTTTTGATCATTTAAGCTGTAATTTTGATTAACAGATATGTTTGACTAAATTGAATAAAATATTTTTCATTAAATTATTTGACAATTAATAATAATGAGATTGTAGTATACGAGAATTTTCCCAATTAGACTAGACACGGGAACTGGTGGTGGCACGCGAATGCATTCACATTATGACACTTTACGCCTCAGTAGTTATTATCAAGTAATGGAAAATGACTACGGTGCCTTCACGGTACCATACTTCCACCCCTCGTGCTTTTACATCCGTCCATCTTTTAATATTTATACCCTAAAACTGACTCAATGGTTATAAATAGGTGAAGAATGGTGCTTTCACGGCACCGTAAAACTTCCACAAATAATGATCTTGTTTACTACTTTCTCCTTCCAACAATAAAATATTCACTTTCATCAAGGTTGAGAAAAAAAGAATTGTTAATATGATTAAAGCTTTTGTCTACATTTTCTGATCATACTCTTTTATTTAATACTAATGACTACAATCTTGAGATGAACATAGTACCTTTAAATTAATTAAATTGTTTGACTACTCGAAGAAGTTAGGTAAATTGTGATAAAATTGTTAAAAATCCATGCCTAGGAGGATTAATCTAGCACCGGCTCTGGGCTTTAGACCTCGGTATCAGTGTTCGAAAAGACGTCAAAAGACGTCGTCTAGGCGCGCCTAGGCGTAAGGCGCAGATAAAACGCCCCGTCTATGGGGTAGGCGTGAAAAAAAGTGGTCAACACGAAAGTTGACCGCCTAAGCGTGTAAAGGTGCACGCCTTTTCGATGATCGATTAATACATTCTTTATTTTTAAATTGGGTAATAATAAATTATTTTATAAATTAATACCCCCAAACTCAAACTAAAAAGTCATGTAAGGTTAATATTTTGACATCTTATTTTGCTTATATGTGATACTGTATTGGAAAAATATGAATATCAGATGTTGTTTAATTATTACCTAATTGTATGAGCAAATAATTATTATTGTGCTAATTTATATATATATATATATATATATATATATATATATATATATATATATATATATATATATATATATATATCCGACCATTGAGAAGAAGAAATAGATTCATCATTCCACTCCGATTGATTCAAGAACGCGTGAATGTTTCAGGTATCTTGATTGAAATTCCCATCAATGGCATGTTCCGTAGAAATAGTATTATTGCGTATTTCGATGATGCTCAATACAGAAGAAAGAGTTCAGGTATTACTAAATACGGGACTTTGGAAATGCATTCAATCGTCAACACACACACACACGTGTGTGTGTATATATATATATATATATAATCTGAAAACGCATTTTCACGCCAAGGCTTGAGACTTGGTCTCGCCGCCTTACCAGGCCTTACACCTTTTCGAACCTTACTCGGTATACATATCACCTAATTAGTATTTAATATTTTTTAAAACACGAGATGTGCTATTATTATTAGTTAAATTTTTTTTTTTTTTTTTTAACTCTTTCTATCATGTTGAGCTAAATCTATGGGACGTCCTATTACAAGTTCATACTAATTACGAAAAAGAAAATCAGAATTAATTAATTAAGAAAGAAAACCAGAATCTAATTAATTACCCAAACAATTGAATTGGTCTTCTACACACTCACACACGTACATACACACATATATATATATATAAGATCATACAGAACCAATTTCTTAGTTGAAACCTAAGAATCGTTATATATTATATTATATGAGATGCTAATTTAAATAATATAAAATTCTATTTATATTTTATTATTATTATTTTTATGTACCTTTGATTTTTATTATTATTTTAGTTAACAATGATTCTAAAATAGAACCATATCTCGTGTAATATAAACAGGTTTACAGGTTCACACCATCTTCACGCACAATCCGATATATACAATAGCCAAGTACAAGGAAATAATAGTTGTTATAAAACCTACAATATATTGCATACGTGTACTAGCCATTATCATAATGTAACACCTAACAAATTATTTATTTCAAAGTAAAAAAATAAAAATTATTCACTTGACGAGGTTGTTATTTATTCTTATTTTATTCACATATTCAGTGAATATTTCTAACAAATGGTTTTGTTACAGATGATTACTTAATTAGTTAAACTAGACAAAAGAGCTAGGGTATGCAATCATTCTTTATTATACATAGGGAAAGATTATACGGTATTTTCACGGCACCACTGCCTTAGTTATTTTTATATCAGGTGAAATCTTAGTAGTTATTACTCGCTTCGTCTCATATTGATAGATACGGTTAGTTTCACACAAATTAAAATATTAATTTAAATATTATTTTTTCAATTATGATCTTCTCGAATTTATTAATATCAATTAATAATTCAAGAAGTTAGTGTTGAAATTAGTATATTTGTCATTGTAATATTAAAACTATGCACTGTAATTATCGATTTTCTATTACCATGAAGAAAAATAAATATTTTAAAAATATTAATTAAAAGTGTGTGAAAAAGAAAAAAAAATATACATTAATAATGTTAATTGAATTATCTTTGTGGAACAGATACAAGCAAAATAATAAATTATATTTATGGAATAAAAATAACTTATTTATTATTGATCTTTAACTTAAATATAGAGGCTTGACTTCATGAAAAGAAATTAGTTTAATTGTGGTCCTATTACCCATGCACAATGCATTACTATTAAACTTTTTAACTTTTCTATATAAAGTCAAATTGGATAGCCTAACTTAACCAACGCATTGTGTACATGGTTGTAAAGTTGCAAGACAGCCAACACATCGTTTGTGTGGTGGTCTTGTTAATTAGAAGAAATAGACTTAAAGTTTGCCCGAATCCTGGGCTACTGATGTAGTCAAACACCAAGTTGCGATTATCTATACTTTCGATTTAAAAATTTTAAAAATAAGAAAGAATAGTGGTTACAATTATATTAAAAGAACAACAAAAAATTGAAATTTTGAATGAATATAAAATAAAATTGTAATAATTGAATTGATATAAATAATAATAAATTAAGTAAAGATTGAAAATAGTTGGGATAAGAGTTATGCCTTGGTTTTGGATAGTAAAATTTAAGAAAGCTTGTTTAATAATAATTGATGATAATGATTTATTTTAAAATATAAATTGAAATGATTGATGTTAAAAGAATTGAGAGTTAGTTAAAACAATAATAATTGAAATCTTTTAAGAAAATATCACATAGTTGAGCAACTGATAATAGATTATATTTGAAAGATGGAATGTACATAAGATTAGTGAGAGTCATTTTGTCACTGATATGTACGGTTCCAGTCTTCACTACTGGCTTAGTGCTAACATCTGACAAATACACCATCACTGGATTGTTCAACTTAGTCAAGTTATCCATGAGCTCGGCATTGTTGCACATGTGTCGACTAACTCCTGTGTCTATCACCAAAATGTCTTTATTTACATCTTCAAACATGGTGAGATTATTGCATATCAGTTTCAATGATGTTTCCAGCAAAATCTACATGATAATCTACATCATGCAAATTCAATCCTCCATTTCCACAATTAGGTTTTTGATTTAACAGCTTTGCGACCTCTTTAGGCAGTGCTGATATATCTGCAGCTCCATCATTTCTAACTGGTTGTTCATGAGAATCAACAACATTGGCATGAGTTACCTCCTTTTCTCTTTTTTATTCTTTAAACCAATCAGGATATCCATGTAATTTGAAGCATCCTGACCTATCATGTCCATTCCAACCACAATGATCACATTTCAGTTTATTTTTCTCCTCTTTACTCAGCTTTCCAGATCCTTTCACTTTATCCAAATTTCCTTGTCCTGTCTGAGGCTTTCCTGAACTTCCTCTTCCAAAACCAGTCGATCTAACAACTATAGCCGTATTGTGAGTTGAATCTCCATTATTAGATTGCACAGCTCTCTGTCTCTTAGCAGAGAGGATCATGGAATATGCCTTGTTGACAGTAGGCAGGGGATCCATCAACAACATTTGCTTTTACACGTTATCATATCCTTCATTTAATCCCATCAAAAACTGCATTAACTTTGTTTGAATTTCCTGTTCAGCAATGGTATTTCCAACATCACATTTGCACACTAGGTGCGGCACCAGACAAGCATATTCATCCCATAATTTCTTCAATTTTGTAAAGTATATCACCACAGTATCATTTCTTTGTTTCAAATTTGATATATCTCTATGCAACTGATAAATCAGAGGTCCATTACTTTCCCAAAATCCCTGACATATCGTCCCACAAATCCTTAGCAGAATCAGCGTATATGAATGAATCTACTATATCCTTCGATAGGGAATTTAAAATCCATGAAATCACCATCCAATCAACATTTTTCCATTGTTCATAACCAAAATTATTTAGATCTGCAATTTTCACTGATCCATTTATGCACCCTAATTTTGTCTTAGCTCCCAACGTAATCATCGTCGATCTTTTCCATGCTAGAAAATTTGATCCAATTAACGGATGACTAACCAGAGTCATACCTGGATGATCTGACCCGTGCAAAAACAACGGATCATTGTCTCGATTTTGAATCTGCCTTGAACTTGCGTCGGTCTCCACCGTCAAAGCTGGCCAAGCTGAGCTCCTTGAGTTTTGCATGGTCAATTAAGTCGAATTCTGACAAACAGAGTTCATATCTAAAAACAATAACAGAAATCACTTATGGGTTGAATTTCGCTCTGGATACCATGAAAAAAATTAATAATGAAAAAATATTTTGAGCAAAACTTTGTAATTCTCATTATCATATCCCCAAAAATCACCGTTTACCGAGAATTCGTCCTCATTTTATAGGTGAAGAAAACATAACAAATTTATATGGTATCTAAAACGACACAATTTGTGCTTACTAGTAAAACGATACAGTTTTACAACCCGCCTAACAATATAATCAAAAATAGAAATATATACTACGATCTCATGCTGAAGTCTCAGCAGTACATGTTGCGACCTCATTTATGCTGCGACCTTAGCGACCTTAACCAGGCTGAGACCTCAACCTCAACAACCTCATATTTCATCGATTTATTTATATCATTGAAAATTGTTGTGTGAAGAATGACGAGTGCTCAAAAATAATAAAAATATATAAGAAAGAAGAAAATGAGATTGTAGAATAAAGTCATAATCTGAATTATATATGTACAAATATTATATCTGCTATGTTTACATAGGTAGCTATTATAACCTCAAATAGTTATAGTCTCCGAATCTCTACACTTTCTGGTTGTAATTCTCATCGTTCCATGTCCTAAACTCCCCTTAATCTCGCAACATTGTCTCCGTGGCCTCTGCATATTCAGCAAATCAAAACATCAGTTTACTAGCCTTACTTACAATTAATCAAATCGGACTATCAATCACATGACCATATATATGTATAGCATATTCATGAGAATCTCAAAGCACCCCTTAAGTTGTAATGCAATTTAAAAAAATAATAATTTAAAATTAGTCCAAGGAAATAAATTACATTTTAGTGCATATAAATTAATGTCGATTTCTGTCTCTAATTATGTTTCATTTAATCATAATTGAAATAAGCTTTGAATTTTCATTATGCTTTTTTAGTTACTCTCTAAAATCTCTAGTCAAATGATTCGGTTTTTTCTTACGAACTCAAAATTCTTCTTCAGTGCTAACATGAAAGCACTAGTGGTGGCCACAGTACAAAAGCACAGTTACAAGATAAGATGACTTTCCACTACCAACTAATGGGTCACTAATTTCAGTAAGTTCTGTTTTAGCCACCAAATTATATACAAATCACTATTTACGTAATTGAAATTAAGATAAAATTACGAACCTGTTTCCACTCTTGAAGATCCATTTTCTCGGACGCTGAGACGACGATATTTTCAATAGCCATAGCACGAGCATAAAGCCTGTTACAATTCTTTACCGGATGATTATTATTACTCCCCACAAACTTTCGATAGGTCGTGACTGTCTCAGTGGCCGTGGGGCCCTCCTCGGCCGAGTTCAAATAAAAGATAATTGGTCTTCGACACGGGTCGGGGCTCACTGGGCGGGTATTGAAGGTGAAAGGCCCATCTTTCCAACTCCTCCATGTCTTGAAAGTCAACAGTGGCATTTCCAACTCCTTGGCCGGCAGCAGGGCCGGGTATATTTGCACCGCGTAGCCCCACGAGATCGAGACGGACCATTTGTTCCTGCGATGGTAACACAAACATTGTTGCAGTGCTCGGGAAGGATCGAGTTTATATGCTTCGATTAGGGTTCGCAGTGAGTCGAGCTGAGTCTGGTTCGGGAATAATGGCTGGACGTAATCGAGGTGGTGAAGAGAAACTAAAGGCGCCAACGGATGTGCTGCCAAGAGCCCGAATGGATTGCCTCGTATATCAATCTGAATTAAAAAAAAAAATCATAAATAATAATAATAGCAGATTGATATTTCGAATACCAAATATTTGTTTGTTGTAAAAAGAAAAAAATCAAATAATAAACCAACAATTCTTTACACCGAATCACGATCACATATTATTTTATTAATTTATATAATTAGGTACAATTATAATATAACGCCATTCACTTTTCAAATATAATTAGATCAAATACGATATAATAATATATTATCATTCACTTTTCAAACATAATTTGACATCTTCAGTAAAAAGTAACGGATTTTTGAATCTTATTGCAGACCATAATTCTTATCATTTACATAATTTTAATACATTAAATTTTAAATACGAAAATCCAGAACGAATGCTTGTTCAATCACTCATAAACTAATTAACATGAATTTCCAATGTTAGTTAGGGGATCATTCTTAAATGAATGAACATGAGTGCTCGTAATTTTTAAGCCACCACATACCACTATGGTATAATGTGGTGAAATTACTATTCAATAGTTGGAGGAATAAACCCAGAATTTTCCTTTTCCTTTTAGCTTTTGAGAGTCGAGCCATTTAAAAAATGTGCACTAGTGGAATCTCGAACTTTACACATTATACCATGTAAATAATCCCACGTTAGCAGGGAATAATTCTCAGGACAACTCTAAAAAATGTTTTCTAAGGGATAAAAGAATCGTATTTCAACAAACTCCTTTCATTTGAATCTTTTTTAATTATAAATATATTATTACTAATGTCTTATAATTTTGAATTTTATTATATTAAAACATTTGAACATTTTATATTCAAAATATATTAATTTTCAAAAAAAAATTAATTAATTTTCAAAAAAAAATTAATAAATTTTCAATTATCACTATTTTAATGAGAATTGAAGGGTAAAGTAACCAATTCCATACACCCCCAACTTTCTTTCACTACCGTTTAAAATGCAATTAGACCAAGAAAAATAAAACCATTAAAGAAAAGAAAACACAGTAAGTAACAAACAAGAAAATTAAATATGGTAGGCAGGCCGTAAAAGCAGACAAAGTTAGTAAGTACTAACGTGGCAGGAGTCCAGATGAGTGGGTGTCGCTGGGAGCCTACAACCATGTGACGGCAGCGAAACCCATATTTAAAACCAGACACGTGCCATCATCTAGAGCGAAGCAGCATAGGGCAAACAATGCGGCCAATAGAAACCAACCAAGTTTCATGCGTACTCTTTGGGGTTTAAAAAGTAGCTTAAAATAAAAGCTGTCTTAGGTAGTGAGACATTCATTTTGACCCGTTGTCAATGGGAATTAAACAAATGATGATTGATTCGTTATGCGTATTCCAAGTGTCTAGATACTTAATTACAAAATGGTCCAAACTATTAAAGGCAATTAATTTTGGTCATGTGAATATCTTAATACTAGGAGTATAATTTTTTGCCTTTAGAAATAAAATAAAAATTGGTCCATAAGATTTACTCTCTTTTGCGATTCTACTCTATTAATTTTAATCCGAGTCATCCAGGTCTAACAAGTCTCGATATTGCACGGTTTTGTGTCACTTTTCTTTATTACTAAAATACCCTCATTGTATTACTCGTTATGTATCATTTTATTTGTCTTAATTGATCATATCAAGATGATAAATATTATAATTATATGTATCAAATAATAATATTATTTTATTTAAAATAATTAAAATTAACAATAATATTAATAATATAACATTTAATTTTTATTAAAAATATAAATGGAATATGTAAAACTTAAATTGCAACAAATGGGACGGTAGTAGAAAATAGTACCCAAACTATAAGGTTAAGGTTGTCAACTTTTAGAAGTTTGTTGGGCTTAAAATTGCCAAAATTGCGGGAATTTTTACAACATAAGTTATAGGGCTAAAATAGAATTTTAACTAAAAGGCATAAAGTCAGAGATCGAATTGCACACCAAGAAGTTAGGGTACTAAAATTGACAGATCACAAGAGTTACGGGGATGAAATTATAAGCCAATGAAAAAATATAGGTCAAACCTGATAATTTATTAATCGCATATTCAATGACTTTGACGATTTAAATAAATTATCAATATCAAATGCTTATTTCTTAACTACACATTTCAATGTTGAAGTGCTTATTCATTTTAAAAGTGGTCAACTGCTGAACTGCAATTCTTCACTTGTAGACTTTACCCTTCTACTAATGGATGTTTTGTAGTAAATGTAAATGATCTACTATAATAATATTATTACAATCTCTCTCTAACTTTATAATATATAATAATAATAATTAAATTTTCTATGTAGTATCAAATTTTTTATTTACCGACAAATATATTCTATATTAATATTATATTTAATAATTATATAAAATTCAATAACCATTAAATAAGAGTATTTTAAGCCTTTACTAAAATAGTTTTTCTTTTCCATAATATTATGCCAATTCCCACACATTGTATCGTATAGGTTTTGAGATTATTCATTTATTTATGAAATTAAGTCTCTGTCCCTGATTTAGTGCATATCTAGTAACATTTCCACAATATTACCTCTTTAAAAGAAAAGTACTTGTGGACTTATATAGCGGTTCTTCTATGTCCCTGATATAGTGTTCAATAAAATGATAGTTTTTATTTCAAGAAATAAGAATGACAATATAACTTTAATACCTAGTCATTAAATATGTAATAAAATATAAGACCAAAGTTTTAAATGAACTTTTACATCCAAAAAATCATTTATGAGTTTTCAAACTGAACGTTAATTATCAACTTCCAGTGTTATCAACTTTTTCGTACACATTTACAATTCCTCCTATTAACAACTTTTGACATTTGCAGTTATACATAGATTTAAAAAAATCCAGTTTATCATATTCGCATAAAAAATATAATCCAAAAAGTTAAAAATATTCCGTAGAAAAAAAAAAGGTGGGGGAGGCCAAAAAGCATACCTGGTGGAACCCCGATTCTCTGGTCAGCCCCACACCGAGTTCCCCTACACAAGCCCACACCCTCTGATCTGAGCCGTAGAAATAATGGTACCTATTCAGACAGCCGTCCATCGCGCTGGCCAGCTGCGCGGCCAACGGATAGCTGATCGCGAACCCGCCGCCACCGAACGCCATATCGTACGCATGCATCACGTCCTGCTCCACGCTCTCCGAGTCCCCGCCGACGTAGACCATTTTCCGGTGGTCGTACTTCGCCAGCACCGTCACCAGGTTCTCCGGGAAAAACACCGTGTCGTCATCCCCCATCACGAACCACCTCACGTTCGGCAACCCGACCCGGAAAAGATCCACCGCGACCCGGGCTATCCTCACCGCCGACTCCGACCCGGCCGAGCGCTTGTACCTTTTCCAGTTGGAGGAAACGCGGTGGCGGATCTTGAATCGGGTCTTCGGGTCGGGCTTCTTCTCTAGGAAGACGAACCCGCGGGTGGTGTCGGGCCTCCACCAGAGATCCGAGTACTGGCCCCGTTTTTCCCAGGTCTGGGTCGACCCGCCGATGCCGAAGGCAAGGTGGGAAATGTTAGTGGGGGATTGGTCGGAGTTTAGCTGCGCCATGTACAGGGCCGGGTCGGGGACGGCGGGCCATCCGAAGAAAGCGGGCCGGGTGGCGGCGTGGAGGGTGGTGTAGGCAGCGAGTGAAATTGAGAAGGTTAAGATGACGACAACTAAAGCTCGCAACGACGTCGTAAGGCCGTCGCCGGTTTTCTCCTTTGGTACGATATTCACGGCCTTCAGTGGGTCTTGACCCGAATCTACTCGGGTCGGATACATCTTTTTTTGAATGAACTTAAAAAACAACAGATTTGTTTTTATTGGTTTTGAATTGAGCTTCTTGAATGAATTTCACATGGGTTGCCCATATAACGTGTTTGAGAGAGAAGGAGAAAAAAGAGATTTTATTTTCAATTTATCGTTTTCAGATGGAATTTGTGATGAGTGTTTGGAAGCAAAAACCCACAACAGAAAACGTATGTTGACTGTTGTTGAGAGTGAAATAAATTAGTTGATGACCGTGGGTNGTGGGTGTGGATAGGAAATGACTAGGTTGACGTTGACTGTTGAAGTATGTGGGTTTCATATTATCTTTTAAATTATTTAAATTACTGAAAGAGGGATTTTTTTATTTTTTATTTGCCTATCCAAAATAAATACAATAAACAATTATTAAAACATTCTATAGATTGTATGAATAGATTTATAGTCGATTCACATGCGTAATTAGTTAACATGAAATAAATATTTAACATACTATACACTGAAGCTCGATAAACAGTGATTATGATTTACAAAATGTTTCGAAATTTCAAATTAAAGTTACTCCTGCTGCCAAGCAATTATATTGCTCTGTCAAGGTCTAATCATGGTATGTGGAGTTCAATTTTATTCAAATGGATAGCATTTGAGTTTCTCGTTCAATAGTCTAATGGGGTGGGTCTAATGATTGTTTAGTAGCCCAGAACATTTTAAATTTAAATCTCACATTTGTACAACTTGATCAAGTCTATTGTATGTATTATGAAGTTTGTTGGCAAAGTATCAAAACATTTAGTGTGAATACCACCGATTGGTTTGTTATGTTCAAAGAAAAAATAATAATATTCCAAAATTTAAAAAAAAAAAATGTAAAAATGGAGGGGTTTGTCTCACTTTTACACATTGCTAAATTGCAGTTTTGGTCCTTAAGTATATTCCATGCATCATCTGAGTTGATACTTTTAAATTTGCAAAAACAATCCTGAAATTTGGTTTTATTAAAAAAACAAAAGTCAGTTCTCATTTAAAACAATAATATTGATTATTAAAATTAAGGGGAAGGTGCAAAAACACCCCCAACTTTTGCATTCAGTGCAAATAAGCGAATGATGTTTTTTTTGTTTTGTTTTGTTTTGTTTTGTTTTGGGTGTGGTGGGGGGCGCAATTAACCCTGATGTTTGTATTTTGGTGCAAATTCACACTTAGGCTATCTTTTATTTAAGTTTATTTAATAATACTGAACTAAAAGGTAGAGTAAAAAGTTGTAAATCCAAAATCAATTTTAAAAAAACAATTTGTAATTTGATTGTCTTTCAATTTGTGAGAAAAATATCTTCTTTTTCTGAAACTAAAAGGTACAGTAAATAATTGTAAATCCAAAATTAATAATAATAATAACAATAATAATAATAAATAATCTGTAATTTGATTGTTTTTTAATTTTTAATGAGAAAAATATCTTCTTTTACTTAATAGCTAAAGCTATAAAATTACATTGAAATACTGAAAATAATAAAGCAATTATTTAACTTTATGATATCTTTTTTTTGTTTTGTTTTTTTTTAGATTATGATAATGCTCTACTTTCAAACTTGAAAGAAGTTTAATAAAGTCACAAATTTGAAATTGGTAATAGATTGATATAAAAGATGTTTTATATTGATTTTTTTAAAAATGTTATGGTAAGTGTGGAGATAAAAGATATTTACTACTCTTTTCATAAAGCATTGATTGCGTACATTTGAACATTTGAGTATACGTTGTACCGTACATTCAAAAATAAATATTTAATATATATATATATATATGATTAATCGTATTATCATTATATGTTCATCTAAATTATATAAAAAAAATGTAAAATTAATTGATATTTATGACATTGGAGAAGATTAACATATATATGCATTTATGAAAATATATATTGATATTTATATCATAATGAAGATGAATTTTTATCACAAACGAGATGAATATTTATCAGAAAAATGAACATTATATCATAGCGAGTATGAATATTTTAATGATCATTACGTGGTTATAAATATACATTTATTATAGTAAAAATGAAAAAAAAATTATCACAACAAATATAAAAATTTATTTTGACGAAAATAAATATTTATCATATTAAAATATTCTTTCCACACAAATATATGATATATTATACAATCGGGTGTACCTAATAATTTACTCTTTTTACATGGGTGGGCAACAAAAAAAGCCTTATCCATATTGGGAAGTTATAAAAAAAAATCCCCCCTTATTACAACATAATACTCATATTGTGTGGTGCTATAATTTTTTTTCTTGCATATCCCATGAACTTATTTAACTTCAATTGATTATTATTATTAGTCTCCTTCTTGAGACAAAATCAGTGCTCACTCTGCTATTCTTAAGGTTGGCAAATCAGTCGTGTTGGACTTTTATTGAGCCGGCATTTGATAATGTAGGACAGGATACTAGGCATAAATCTAAACTTGGACATGACATGATAAAAATACGAAAATCACGATACAATATAATAGGCAAGATAATTAAAAATTTAAATTTATTTAATTTGGTTCATTGGCCCGTTAATTAATAAAATACTCCTTCCGTCCAATAATTACATCACATTACTTTTTTGTGCCAAATTATAGAACATTTTCATATTTTCTTCATTCATTTACTTATGTGTCTCTCTACACTACACATTGATATCAACAATTAATGAATCATTAGTGTTAAAAAGAAGAGTATGATTGAAAAATATAAGTAAATTTTAACTTTTCAACCATACTAACTATTTTTTTCTTGTAAAAGTGAAAATGTGTTGTATAAATTGGGGGGAGGGAGTATATATGTTTTTTTATTATAAATTTAATGCATATCAATAAAATTACCTATACAAAATATCAGATACATTTAAAAATTATGACACGATAAATGTACTAATGATAAATTAAGGATCACAAGAAGAAAAGGAAAATATAAATATTATCGTAACTTATTGGAGTTTATCGTGTTTATCGGCTTAACCGATATTAGCATATTTCTGAACGTGTCTTATCATGCCATCCTGATAGAGCCCAAACAATTAATTTTGTGCCATTTTCATGTCGATCAATTGTATCATGCCTCGCCTCAACTTACCAACCCCACTATTTTATGTCATACATACTCGTTCACAGAATGACAAAATAAGAGAACAAATAACTTCACACTCGCTATGTATACCGCTACTAGTCGAAAAACAACTACAATCGATAGTGGCAGAAGTAGCCCAGACCTAGTGAGAGTTTGCCAGCACTCTTAGGGATGAGCAACAAATTAAAAACCAAACAAACCGATCGAATCGAACCGAATTTAGGGATGAGCAATGGTTTTATGAAAATTTGATTCATCTTTGGTTTAAGAATCCCAAGAATGGTTGATCATTCCGGCTTTTGCGTACAATAAACGAAATAATCGAAACATAATTTTTAAAAAACTATTTTTTATATTACTAATTAATATTTTTTTATTAATTCAGTTCTAAGCTTATTCGATTTGATTTGATTTACAATTTTATAAACATTTTGATTTTTAATTTTTTTGGTTCGGAAACCTATTTTCGTATGTATATTTTGGTTTTTGGTCCAACTGAATGCTCAACCCAGCGTACACTAGTGCAAAAAAGTTGATTAGTATCGGTTTATACGTGACGCTTTAAAAGAACACCGCTACTTAAAAATATAAAAGTGGCGGTTCTTACATGTAAACCGCCACCAAAAACTATATGGGAGGCTTTTCAAAATAAAAATGTTTTAAATATTGCAACGGGGTGGCGCTTTATAATGAAAGCGCCACCAATAAATAAAAACAGGTGGTGCTTTATAATGAAAGAGCCACCAATAAATAAGAACGGGCGACTCTTTATAACGAAAACGGCACCAATAAATAAGAGACACTTTATAACAAAGCGCCACCAATAAAACAACACCAGCTTAAAAAAGACGGGCACGAATCAAAACCCTAACCCTAATTTTGTTTACAACCCTATGTCCCCGACCCGATCGCCTGTTTCCAGATAGAGAGATAACACTGAGTTCAGTCATCTACAACACAACAAACAATTCACCAATGGCGGTTATTTCGGCGGCGGTGGTGCCGTCACCACCCAATTGACTCAGTTCTCCAGCCTCCACAAATCCTTCCTCAAGCTCGACAGCTCGAATTCCAACTCATCTCATTTGTTTTTCCAAAATGTCGACTTGCATATCCGCCTCGCCTCCTCGAACAAAGGCTATCGTGGTGTTATTTTGGTTAATTTGTATGTATTGCGTTTATTTTCAGATCTGAAATTTGTTTAGTCAACAGCACAACCCTAAATTGGGGAGGATTGTGTTGCCTAAGGTAATATCATTACTAGTTTTTTCCCCTTAATTTACTTATGTTGATTCTTTTAATACAATAGTTTTGAGATTATTACTAGAATGTGATCTATGTTTTGAATACGCTATCAGAAAGAAGCTGAGAGCCATCTCCCTAAACTGGAAAGGGATGGGAATTTCGTTTGTTTGGAACATGCGCTATAGGTACTTTTAATTAATTTGAAATCGAATTGGAAATCGTACGTTTTAAATCGATTTTAATCAAAATTGGGTAATTCGATCGGAATTTGCTGACTGTGACTGGTTAAATTGAGGATTTCGGCGATTTTAACTTGATGCGAAAAAATTGCCTTCTAAGCGTTTATACTCCCAATTTTTACATGTCATTTTTTGTTATTTGACGTGTAAATTATTGCACCAAATCACTGAAAAAATGCCTCAAACAATCGAAGGCCGAAATGGCGAAGAAGCAGAAGGTAATCGAGGACAAGACATTTGGATTGAAGAATAAGAACAAGTCAAAGAATGTCCAGAAACACGTGCAGTCCCTCAAGCAATCGGTTCAACCCAAACCCGACACGAGCAAACTCAATGCATAGGGTCAAACTCGACTTCATTTTAATAGTTAGGTTTTTTCTTATATTTTGTATGCATTTATGTGCACTGGTAATATTTGTATGTTTCTCCAAATTATTCTCTCATTTTATTATAGATAGCACTGTTGTAATAAGGTCATCTCTGATTTTAATGAGTTCTTGAATTAAAATATTTATGTGCTCACTTTTTGATCTCTTATTATTTGTGAATGTGGTGGGTACATGAGTGACCATATTGTATTACATATGTTTCTATTTTCAGGTGTTGATCCAAAGTCAATTGTGTGTGAGCATTTTAAGGTAGGGCAAAGGGTTTAAGTGAAAGTTCTCACATGACCTGAATGTCCAGCGGAAGGGAGAGAAGATAGATATCTATAGCGATAAGCGTGATGATGGTTGATACTTTAAAGTTTTTTTTTTTCTTTTTGGTTTTGTTATTTATTTATTCTCTTGATTTCAAATAACTCTAGTACTTATGGTTAAGGGTTCCCTTTNTTTTTTGGGTTATTTGTTTATTTACTTGATTTCAAATAACTCTAGTTCTTGGGTTCCCTTTAATTTTTGCTACATGGTTTTGAATTTTTGTATTTGTATCAAAAAAAGGATCAGAAACTATGGAGGACTAGGATCAGAAGACCTTGGAGAAGGTTGTTGAGTACAAGAGCAAGGAGTACAACAAGAATAAGCCTACCAAAATAGTAAGCGCTCATTTATTGCAATGCTCATGACTTTTCTCCTTCACTAGAGATTGATGGAGACGTGATTAAACTTAGATATATCATTGTTGGCATGACAATGATGTTAATATCTATTATACGGTCTATCATAAAAGAATATGCATGCCATGATGAGGGCATAAAATCAAAGTGAAGGTTGCAATATTTATTCGTTAATCAGAAATTTAACTAAATTTTGTCGTGGGTATAGATGTTGCAGGGAAAACATATTAGAGAATTTTATAATTATTTTGATTGATTGTATAGAAAGGCATGTATTGGCGAAAATTAGGACTAACAAATGTAATTCCATAATATGGTATATTTGTTTTAAAGGATTGCAAACTTTTGCACGTGAAGACTTTTTATGGGTTGCTACTAGTTTGTATAATAAAGAATCGTGGAATTTATATCAGTCTGGGCGTTCATAGTGCCAAATTCATTTTTTTTTGTATAAAATTGAATGTGTATGGGATTGGTGAAAGAATCATGGATTTCTCTGTAAATTTCTTTTTTTTCCTTTTTTTTTTGAATTTCCTTCTGTTATACCTCTCTGTCTGACATACTCTTATGCTGTTTTGCCTTTTTGATGTTCGTAATATAATACTATTTAATATTTGCCTTTTTTCCTCGTCTTCTAACACGTATGTAAAAAAATTCTGGAAGCAGTGGACAAGAAGCGGTATTGATGGTTTTGATCCTACCCGAATGGAGAAAAGGAATGCCATTACAGACACGCACTTCCTCCCGGCAACATTCTAAAATCTCAGATGAAGGCTCTTTTAGAGGAGGGGAGTGAAAAATTGTAATGTAAAATAGTTTTTTAAGTATATTGGATACTTTTGTTAACATATGGTGTTGGTTAATTTTAATTTTTAACTTGAAAAACAAGTGTATCAAAATTTGATACACATATCGATCTCCTCCGTTGGTTACGCAACGTTGAAGATCTCTTGATTCTGACTTGTAGCTCCAAGTAGATCTTGTTGTTCTGCTTCCTTGAATACGTCCAGTGATCTTGCCTTCAAAACATAATTGTCGTGATGTCAATTTGTGATTATCTATTGCCTATAAATAACCAAGACTTCTAGTCTTGATAAACAAGTCAAGTTAGAAAAAAAGAAACTAGATAAAGACTTAAACTACCTTTAGAGATAAATCTAGAGTTCTAAATAGATCAAAATCTAAGAAAGACAAATATACAAAATGGAAAGAAATCGTCGATAATAAAATCCCCAACAAAACTTATACCACTAACATGGTGCCATATAATTCGCAAATAGTTATACTATATACCCTATATTCTCGAGATAAAGCTTTCAAAACAATATTTCGAATAGTTTATTTGTGAGAAAATTACTCCCTCCGTCCCAAAATGATGGTCCTGCGGTTAGTTTCACACAAATTAAGAAATGAGTAGTTTATATAGTTAAGTCATTAATTTAGTTAGTATTTTCCAATTATACACTTTTTGAATTTATTAATATCAATTAATAATTATAAAAATCAGTGTTAGAATTAGTATATTTGTTATTGTAATAGTAAGATTTTGCATTGCAATCATTAATTCTCAACTTACGAGGTAGAAAACTAGTATTTCAAGAATATTAATTAAGGGTATGTGTGGAAATGATAAAAAAAACTAGTATTTCAAGAATTTTAATTAAGGGTATGTGTGGAAATGAGAAATTAATGATATGTTAAATATAGTAACTGGACTATCTTTGTGGGACGAACGAAAATGGAATACTGGACTATCTTTGTGGGACGGAGGGAGTATGTTTTACTATTTTAAGAAGTATTTAAGACGGGAAACATGTAACATTTGAGACATATTTCATATATTTAGTATTCAAAGATTGATCAATAAACATACTGTTGAAGGAAAAACACAATTAGTATGCCTTCGTCAATAAGTAACTGATGAAGGATAGTTTAGATATTTGTTATCTTTAATTGTTATGAAAACATGTAATTGATACCCTATATAAAGGGAGTCTTTGATGAATAAGAAAACCCTAATTTCTACCGTCTCCTTCGTCTCTATTTTATGTCTTCTCTTTATACTTTTCCTTTTACACGTTATTAGCACGAAACTCTAACCTATTGAGAGTAATCGAGAATAAGCCTCCATAACAAATCAACATAATTTTCGTAGGTCAAAAACCTACATGCGCTGTAAATTTGAAAATTCAGTTTCTCACATCTCAACCGTTGGATCGAGCTCAAATTTTTATAAAACTTTCCAGACCTTTGTAATTACATTCTGAACGGTGGAGATCGGATTCGAAAACACAAGAAAATTTATATAAATTTTCGAACAAAACAAATTCTGCTTTCGCAATTTTCCGTGCAGAGTTTCTCAAAACAATAGTTCTCACAATCGAACAGTTGAATCAAGACAAATTTTAGATGTATTATTACAAACATATACAAGTTCAATATGAATGGTGGAGATTTGAATATAATGTCTTAAGAATCTGATAATGAATTTCGAACATAGCTGATCCCATTTCTCGGAACTGTCTGCCAACTTATTTTAGAAATTCAATTACGCACAATCTAACCGTTGGATGAAGTTGGAATTTGGATATTTTATTCAAAATACGTATAGGCTGAATATGTACAGTGCAGATCGGGTTTTAAGGTCTATGTCATCAGGAATCAGACAAGCCTATTGAAAAACAAATTTAGGAAAGAATCGTAACTTTCCCTCAAGGTAATTCGAATTGCCCTATTATTTATTATTTATTAAATAAAGCTAATAAATATTTGGAAATATGAATATATGTCATGGTATGTATTTTTTTGCAAAGCATGTATATGTATATGTGCCACGTATGATTATATGCATGTGATGTATTGACAAATATGAAATTTTGCAATACTTTAATGATATTCATATAGTACATAATATATTATTACTTATGCTTTTAGATGATTTCTAAGAAATCGTAAATAAAGTTATTTACACGATTAGATGAGAGCTTGATCATGATTTTGCCAATATGTGTAGTTAATCATGAATTTCGATGAATTGATAGATTTCATGTATGTTGATCATGAATTTAAATGAATTGATAGATTCATGTATGTTAGTGACTCTCTTCAAGTTGATTTTATAAGCTACTTTTAATATATGTATTATTGGTTGTGTATTTGAATATTTTCATGATAATGAAAGTTCATGAACGATAAAGAATTGTGTAAATAAGTCTTGTGATAAAGTATATTCACATGATATCAAAGAAAGATTATGACATACTTAAAATTGTATAAATAAGTCTTGTGATAAAGTATATTCACATGATATCAAAGAAAGATTATGACATACTTCAAATTCATTATCTAAAAACATTGATTGAACTAACTCAATCTAAATACAAATTAATATACTCAAAAGAAACTAAGTATTGCCATCATTGGTTTGATGTGGAAGCTAAAAGAACTATAATTCCACAATAATCTCATCTACCATCCCTTAATTGACAAAGAATCGTCAAACTTAGTCAAAGTCAATTCTCTAATGAACTTGAGAATTCATATTGACCCCAAATCTAATATTGGATGTATATGTAGTTTCAAAATCTCAATAAACTTTGGGATGTACTCTAAATTAATATTTTGAGAATCTTATGAAACACTATTTCCAAGCCTAATAATTTAGTGAAAAGAAATTTACTTCCTTGCTAAAAAGGGTCAATGGCTTTGATATGTGCGACTAAAAACATGTCTTATCATATGTGAAAAAGAAAGTCACTTTAAATGATAATAAGTATTGAGAGATACGATCTCACTCTATTTTTTTCCCACTTGAGCAAACATACGGATGCACTTGTATAATATTAATTATAATAATAAGTCATTGAGAGACATGACATTATTCTTCACATTATCAATGTTAGACCTCTGGATAAAGAAATTTATTGAGGCTAACTAGGATCGATATGGATAGTGGAAATAATCTCAAAGTAAAGGGGAAGAGACATGTTGGTCCCTACCTATGTGGGAAGAATGAACCACAAGGTGAGACAAGTAAAGAGTTCGTGATATTTATTGGATATCCCTACCTATGTGGGAAGAATGAACCACAAGGTAAGATATGTAAGAGTTCTCCTAATAACCTTGCTTAGTCAATGGATATCCTTTATTTTTATTGATGAAAGTATAATCAATCATTCATATTAGACTATTGTATTTGGTCTTAAAATTTATTTTGAGTTAGATTTATGTGATGTGCCCTGATTTAAATTAATTATTATTTTATTGGGCCTATTGATAAATTATACATTTCATTCTAAAACATTGGATGTAATTGAGTTTATTTACCACGCATTCACATACAAGGCTCATGATCAAATTATTAGATATAATGTAACATATCTAGTAAATAATATAATATATTATAATGAAAAGTATTTCGTTCAAATATCTCTAAAGAATGTGAGAATTTATCGAGGAATAGAAAATTATTCACAGAATTATATTCTATGTGACAAAGTCTTTATGCCCTATGGAACATTGATTAAAGTTATAAAAGATCAATATGGACCAAGAACGAAACGAACCTTGTTAAGTTTGATGATATTCATGTTGATGATTATCATTAAGAAGTACATTATGAGGATGGAATTATACTTTTAATTTATGTGGAAGAAAGCACGTTGTAGGGTCAATCTAGTAATTTTACTTTACTACTTTTTTATTATTGAATCATAAGTTATAACTAACAAAGAACTTTTGGACACTGGCTCATTCAAGTTTTGATACGACTGACATGGATTCTTTAGTCATCGTGATATGATGGTCCATAGTATAAGAAACTAGCATGGATATCTTTCATTTTGAGTGAAATATAAAATGAAATAGAAATTCGATTCAAAGTATAGTATCGAACTAATGTTGTTCAATTATATCTAGTGCATTCTAAAGTACTCGGAGCAGAACATACATCATATCTCAAAGATACATCACTCATTTTTTCAAAACTTGTTCATTAGCAAAATTGTATGATTGAGACCTTCATTTGCTAAAGATACAAAGTATAATATTTCATTCTTATAATTGATAATTGGTGATACATGTGGACATGACCATTCAAAATGCGGATCATTATAGTATTGTCCATACAAATGTGCATTTGTAAAACTTCTAGCACATTTAATATGATTGAGGACTCACCACCCTTATAAAGCACCCAATCTCATAATGCTAGAGAGTTTACATCAAAATTACTTGATGTCTATTGCATTTTAATAAAGATCGATGTACTAGATCTTGTACCCTAATGTGCATATATAATAAGGTCTCAAAGAAGACACCATCAAAAGGAATATAGATGGTGACTAAGATAATATTTATGCGCACTCATTTGTCTTTGCACAGGGTTATGCAATATTGCACGCAACTCTTACTTATTCGTTTATTAACCCCTACTAACCAAATACTTTGCGTACCAGTTGGTAACTGGATATAAGCCTGATAATTCATATCTACGCATATTTGATTAAGCAGTATATGTGCCTATTGCGCCCCCACAACGCATTATATGGGTTTCTAAAGACGATTAAGTATTTATGTTGGATATGAATCTCCAACAATCATCCGCTATTTGAAACATTTGACAGAAGATCTCTTTATCGCTAAATTAGCGAATTTGTCACTCCAATGAGACAATCTTCCCATCGTTAGGGGGAGATAAGAAAAAGCATTTTCTAATGGAACGACAGGAATAGTTTTATACTATGTCTCATTATGATCCCCGCAGTTCACAATGTAACGTGAAAGAAAAGTAAAGTGAACAATTGATCTTCAAAGTATAGAAGACTCAATTTCCAAAGTGACGAGATCATATATATACAAGCTGCAAATGTGTCTGCAAGGTTAAAAGTCCCCATAAAGGGCACAATGTCACAGATTAAAACATTGCAACCATACTTAGTGGAGGTGTGGTTGAGGTCGTGACTCCAAAAAGGAACATGGGGAGGTCACTTGGTTCGATCAATACTCGCCCAAGGAATAAGAGGGCATGTATGGCACAACTTTAATTGATCATCAATGAAGATAATGACTCTCATGAGATTATCTTTGATTATACTTATGTCCATGAATCATTACTGGAGGACGCTCCGAAGTTTAATATGATTCTAGAGAATAAAGAGATCTCAATGTACAATGAGAGTTTATATAAGTTGATGGAAAGCCTTTTCATACACATTGATGATATATACATTGTTGCTAAAGAGTCATAGAAAATAATAGTATCGAACCACGCTCTATTGAAATATCAATATAGAGCAAATTGGCCTAAATGTAAAGAATCAATCCACGTAAAACTAAATTCACTGACAACAAGGTAGGTATTTGGTTTGGTAGTGCTAACCTCACCAAGTGTAAAGCCTGTAGGATATAAACAAAGTTTTTTCAGAAAGCGTAATGAGAAAAACAAAGCCATGAGATGCAAATCTAAACTTGAAGCACAAAGTTTCTCAAAACGCCCTGAAATTGACTATGAGGATATGTACTCTCTCATAATAGATGATAATTCCAAAGAACTGAGAATGCAGCTTATACCTGTGGCTACATCATATCTCTATGGGGATCATGATTTAGCGATATATACGAAAGTGTTTGCTGGCCTTTCATTGCCGAGGCAAGTGACTCTAAGCCACGGAGTGCATTTGAAATTAAATTGAAACACTCACTTTATGGATTAAAATAATCCAGACGGATGTAGTATAACCGTCTAAGTGACTACTTGATTGGGAAAAGATAATTTATGCCCTTGCGTATTTATAAGTTTCAAATTTGCGATTATATTGTATATGTCGATGAAAGGAACATAACAACATCCACTCTTAATGAAATAAGAGATATCGCTAGTTATTTGAAATTGTTAATTTGAGATAATGCATCATGGGAAAACTCGATCATGTTAAGGCTTTAAACTAAAACCGAGTTTGTGGAATACTAAATTCTACAGTTTGCATATGTTCAAAGATGATCGGGCAATTAAATATGGATAAGTGCAATATGTTAGCACTCCTATGATTGGCCAAAGTGAAGATATAAGAAAATATCAATTTCGTCAATGGAATGACGAAGAACTGGTGGGAGCTGAAATTCTCTACATACGTACAATATGCGCATTATTGTACCATTACTAATACACTTGACCAAATATTACTTTCTCAAAATTAATTCTTCTTACGGCTAGATCCAATCTCCTGGTCCCTGCGGAAATTATCTTGATTTAACTCAAGAAAGTTCAATGTCACTGGAATGGAATCAAAATGTAATTTGATACCTAAAAGAAACCATTGACGCGAGTTTATTTTTCCCATTCATAAATATAATTGGGACTGCAGATGTTCTTGTAATCCCTATAGAAAATGTTGAGTTTACTTCCTACTGTGATACACCAAATAGTATCGTTAATGTTGGTTACTCATTCGATCCATGTAAAAAGATTATTATCATGCATGTAGTAGTTTGTGAGTATCTACGATAAATGTTATGATCATTCATATATCTGATGATAGTGGCTTGAACTATATCACTGAAGAAAATGTGATAATACGAGTAATATCACCACAACTATTCTAAAAACAACAATTATGCACTTTCTCAAGAATCAAGTAAATTGAGGAAGTGGAGACTTTCAAATTTCTCTTGATAGATGTACATATCAGAGAGAGGTGTACACTTTAGGGGGAGTCTCAACATAGGTGTGTTGTACTCTTTTTCCTTAGACCAAGTTTTATTTTTCCCATTGGGTTTTGTTACTTGGCAAGGTTTTAACGAGGCAATAATAAAACACCATTTTACCCTTTGACTTGGCACAAAGGGGAGTGTTGAAGGAAACACACAATTAGTGTGCCTTCGTCAATAAGTAACTGATGAAGGATAGTTTAGGTATTTGTTATCTTTACTTGTTATGGAAACATGTAATTGATACCCTATATAAAGAGAGTTTTTGATGAATAAGAGAACCCTAATTTCTACCGTCTCCTTCGTCTCTCTTTTATATCTTCTCTTTATACTTTTCCTTTTACACATATTATATTGTTAGGAGTTATTAATATATTTAATGGATGGGGTTGACATGAATTTTTTAATATGTATTTAGTTTATAAAGTTAGCTCTTTGTTTCCAATTCAGGATTAAAAAACTTATTGTTTAGTGAAATTATTAATTAATTATTTATTAAATTAGTGAAATCTTGTATAAAGAGAGTGTATACCATGGACCCAGGTGCACCTTGTAAGGTGCACCCTGTAATTTAATTTATCTTCGTATACAACTGTCATATATCATCATATATAATTAGTACATTTCATCACATATAATTGATACATATTATCACAATTAATTGAAATTTTAAATCTAAAATTTAAAATCCTAAAATTAAAAAAATAAACATAAAACAAAAAATTAAACCCTAAAACTGAAAAATTAATCCCTAAAATAAAAAACTAAACCCTGAAATTGAATATTAAACTCTAAATCCTAAATTTCAATAATATATCATCACATATAACTGACATATATCATCACATATAACTAGCAGAATGATAGATTTTTCCTGGGACCCTAAAATGGAAAATTAAATAAAAAAATAAAAAATGAAATATTAATCCCTAAAAATAGAAAATTAAACCCTAAAATGGAAAAATAAATCCTAAATTCTAAATTTTTGACACATATCATCACGTATAACTGTCATATATCATCACATATAACTATTATATATCATCACGTAAAACAGGGTGCACCTAGCAAGGTGCACCCAGGTGCACCTAATAAATTGCCTTGTATAAAGATGACATTGAGAGGGGGGCGGGTACTGCAACGCACAGACATGGCTCGTTTACCTGGGGCACGGGCGGACCGATTGACCTGTTGAAATATATTTATTTTAATTTTTAAAATATTAATTGTTTTTAATATAGATAATAATCAAAAATATTATTATAAAACATTAAGAATTAAATAAAAAGAACAATAAACCAAAAAATAAAATTATTATTCATTTATTAATTTATTTATAAATTTCTTTATCATTATTTTGTTTCACTGGTGTGTCTTATTCATAAGAAATATAATTATCAACATATTATATGCTAAATATATATATATTTTTACAGTGTTAATATTAATTGTATAAGAACCTAAATAATCATATGAAAACATATGAAATTCATATATATAAAATGTATTTAATAATATAACATTATATGGGGCAGGACGGTACCACGGAACGGAAGTGGTACTCCGCCCCACCCCGCCACCGAGCCAATACTGTCATTCCTAGTTTCGTATAGGTATTGACCTTATTTGATAATTAGTGAATACTTAATTAATAATTGTATTAGTTGTTAGCGGATAGTCGATTATATTAGCTCGTGTGACTAGTTCATTGTATTAGTTGTTTGTATATAATTGTTTAGTAAATAATTGTGAGTTGATAGTTGTTTGAAATGTTAAAAAAAACATTCACACAGTTTATTATTGAATATTTTTTTTTGTTAATAACATAGATTTAATATATTAAATAATTAAAACTACATTTACAAAATAAATAGTAATTATTTAAAAATTATTGTATATAATAACTTATTTATTAGTAAATTGTTGGATATAATTAATTTAGTTTGGATAGTTATTAGTTATAAATATTTTTTATATATAAATTAACGATAAATATATCTTTTCTTTCTTTCTTTTTTGTGCCACTAAAAAATAAAATTATCGTTTCAACATATATTTCAAACCCCAATTTTCAAAAAAAAAATAAAAAAATCATATACGAATTTTTTCAAAATTATTTTTTAGAGCTAAAAATATCTAATTCTAAATTCTATTTAATAAATATATAATTAAAGATTCTGATTAATTATCTCTCTAATTTTACCATAAACGTCCAACTTTCAAATGAAGCCATTCTCTCTTTACAAAATAAAGTGGTGCAAATGGGTTTAGCTGTTTACTTTTTAGAATCTTGGGTTGTGTCTTGGGTTTGTGGGTTTTAAAGAAAACGAGTGAAGAAAATCGGGCTTTTTTTGGGCTAGAATTCCGGACTTTAAAAAATAGCTACAAGAGTGAGTGAAGTGATGAAATTAGAACTTTGTTATAAGTCTAAATGTGAGAACTAAATTAAAAGATATAAAATAAAATGAGTAGAGGAATGAGATTAAGAAATTAAGAAACGGTTAAATAGAAAGTAATCAATAAATATACTGGTTAAATAGATACTGTAAAAAAATGTAATAAAATGTCAAAATCTAGTATTTGAGTGGAGTCAATGAATTTATAAGGTTATTGCAAGTGGGTTTTCACCAAAATTGTGTGTTTCTAAATGCACTATATATCTTCTAGTATCTATAATTTTATTCAAATAAACAGGATTATCATTATACTTCTATATATGTATCGAAAGTAAACGAATAAAAGTTTCATTACAATCGATATATCAGTTAAATTATATGAGTCAGATCATGAGTTATTAATAACGAGATCACTCACCAGCTCACGAGTCAAACTATCAACTATGGTCAAACTTGAGTTTAACTCATTTATTTTCCTAGCTTGTAATGTGCTGACCTCTGAATCATGAACATCTTGTTTCATTTGTTGTGAGAGAAATGTGACTTTGTGTACTTGTATAAATAAAAATAAATGATCAATTTCAAATAACTAGATTTTATTGTTAGACTCAAATCAACCAAAAGTAAACTTAAATCAACCAAAAGTAAACAAAAAATTTAGCCAAACAAATTGGGTAGATTGATAATTAATTTTAAATATTTCTCCCCAAAATTTCTGTTCAAATCCCTAAATCCAATCACACACAACCTTAGAAACAAAACACTTCACACAACAAAAGCGTGTTGCTTTATTACCAAACGATATTCCTCAATATTCTAAAAATTAACTAATGTTTAACCTGTGTGATACACTGAACGAATTGAAATAAATGGTGTAAATTAATTTGATATAAATGTAATATTATTAATTTATCAATATAATATAATAATCTAAAATATACAGATCACGGTTGTTTGTCAACATAAATAAATTTAAAACTCCTTACAGATAAATAACTCCACGTTTATATATTATTTGAATACTATTAAATACAATATTATACTACAATATAATTCACTGTTTAGATACGATTTGACATTAATTACAATATAATAATACGTTGTCATCTACTTTTTAGACATAATTTGACATATACAATAAAAGGTAAATTATTCTTAATCTATAATAAATAAATAAAAATCACTAGAAGATTCTGCATAGATCAGGATTATAAATACCAGGATTCCAACGAATGATAATTCAACAGGCCTCAAATGACTAATTTGAAATCCATGTAATTATGAGATTATGCAAATAAACTTAGTGCATTTGTTATCATATACTGTATTTGAATCTTTGTTGGAATTTGGTTTAAAAAATTTAATGTTGATCTAATTTTGATCAAATATGAAAGCGATATCTTTTTTTTTTGTAAAATAGAAATTTCTCAAAACAAATTTGTTATTAATGAGAAATTATTTTTTTAACGTTAAGATTTTTGCTATTGGACTGACTGTTCTAGTTTGATACACAGATAAATTTATAGTTGAGAAGTTTTCATTTACTTGTAAACGTACAATTCATAAATATATATCTATATAAAACAGACACATTCAAAAGATGAACAAATAAAGTAGACACTGTCTACGCAAAATATGGTGTCTATTCACACTGTATAACTGTATAGATAGGATATATTGAACAAATGCAATCTGTTCAAAGGACATATCTATATACAAATTTATGTACTTGGTGTCTATTCATCTAAAGTGTCATGTAAAAAGTTGTATTCGTTGAAACACGATCATACAACCTCAATAAATAGCCCACATGTCTACGGTCAATTAATTCAATTCATTCATACAAAATTCAACATACAAAACTTATTGTCTGATTACTTCTTTCAATACTTGATTGTTTCAAATACAGTTCTATTTGTCGAAAATTCTAATTATTGAAGTGATTCTTAATTAGAATTAGATTTTTTTTTTGTCTTAAGGACGACTGATCAATCGTGAGCACCGTAGCAGAGCAATATTCATCTTATGAGATAGTGTCCAACATTTAATTAAATTTCAAATTTTGCATTTGTTATTATTATTATTATTATTTTTTCTTAGCAATTCTTTTGAAATTCCTAACAATCTTAAGGTTCAAAATTGTTGAGAAATTTATTCTTGACAATAATTCCTATTTTGTTATTTTGCCTTTCTTGGGCACAAAATAAGTTAGGAAACTAGATTTAGGACAATATTATGTTTCCTAGTTTATGCACAAGACTTCAATTATTTCTAGATTGTTTTTAGGATTTTACCAAGTTTAGGATTCTAGGTTGTCTATTTAAGGCACAAGAACTCCTAATACTTGACGCACGGTTTTTAGAGATCAAGACGCACGGATTTCTTGTGAAAGACACACAACGCAAGACGACAAACAAGAAAGGAAGAAGAACACGAAGAAGAAAATTACTTGGAGCCAACGATCGTGATAAACAAGATCTTTGAAGTTGTGTGAACGACGGAGAAGATCTTGCCATTCCGGCAACAAGTATTTAGTATCAAGTTTCTTGATATTTAGTTTTCATATATTACTTTATATTGTGTATTGAACTTAAAAAGAAAGTAATATAGTTTTCGAGTTTGTACACCCAAGTTCACAAGTATTTTTACTTGTGAACTGAGTTTGTTTAATCGTGTTCTCGTGTTTTAATTTCCGCTGCATAAATTTAATTTACTCTGGTCGATGTTGTTAACTGATGTTGGTAATATTGATTAACAACATCGTGAATTTGAGAATTATTCTTATATCCATAGACCTTTTAATTTTACAATTGGCATCTAGAGCGGGTTACTTAACCTTTTAAGTATTGATCCTTATTTTTAGGTGCTATGGATGCTCAAGGCAACCCGAGGCCTTTAGTCCTTAATGGTGAGAATTACTCTCTCTGGAAACAGAGAATGAGGTGGCACTTGAAGAGTATGGATGAACGTGTTTGGAAGACCGTCCTTGTTGGATGGGAAAATCCACGTGTCACGGATGGCGAGGGCGATACCATTCCCAAGAAAGAGGAAGATTGGACTGCTGACGAAGCAACTGATGCAAATTGGAACTCTAAATGCATCAACGCCTTGTGTGGCTAAGTAGATGCAAGCTACTATCGAATCATCAAGAATTGCGAGTCAGCAAAGGATGCATGGGACGCACTCCAAAGGGTGTGTGAAGGAACAGCAAGCGTGAAGAAATCCAGACTAAGAATGCTCTTTTCCACATTCGAGGCTATGAGAATGGATGAAAAAGAATCGATCATGGACTACTCTGTGAGATTGTCGGAAATAACAGAGGAGTGTAGAGAGTTGGGTGAACCCATAACTAATTTCCTTCTTGTAGGAAAATTGCTAAGATCCATTACGAAGAATTATAGCATGAAGGTGGTGGCAATATAAGAATCCAAGGATGTTGATAACATCGATTTCAACACCTTAGTTGGAAACCTCAAGCAATACGAAATGGAACACGTCACCTCTAGCTCGAAAGAGAAGAATGTTGCTTATTCTTCTGATTCAATTGCATTCGATGATGAAGATGACGAGGAATTCGATTTTAATGGGATTATTAAAAGGATGGAGTCGACTAATCTAGAAGAAGATGAACTGGCCCTTGTGACTCAACGCTTCAACAAATTCTTGAAGAAGAAGAAGAACAATTCTGGAAGTTCAAATACAAGGAACAAGACACAGACATCCACTCCAAAGTTTACTGGACGTAATCTTCCACGATCTCAGTCCACAAATTCAATTTTCAATGTGTCAAGTTCTACAAAACCACTCAACGAGATACAATGCCACGAATGCAAAGGTTGGGGACATTACAAGAATGAGTGTCCCAACACTCTTAGAAAGAAAAGCATGGTCGCTACTGACTTTACTGAAGACTTCAATGATTCCGAGTCAATTGATCCAGTCCCAGCCTTATTCACCCATGTTGTTTGGGACGACGATATCCATGTTGGTTTTCTTGCAGATAACATCGCGTGCCTGAATGCTGAGACCACAGACTATTATGAGGAATACGAACAGCTGAGTGTTGACCACAAGAAATTGTTTGTCAGTTGGAGTAAATAGGTACTCAAAGAAAAAGATCTCGCAAAAGAAGTAGAGAAGCTAACCAAGGAAAAGGAGGATCAACTCGAAATTATTGTCCGGTTGGAAACATCTCTCACCAAGAAGGATGCCGAGCTTGAAAAAATGAAGAACGAACTGACCACTGTTCAAGGAACCATTTCAAATCTAAATAAAGGAAAGGCGAAACTTGACGAAATATTGCAGATTAGTTTTCCAGAGACCTCAAAGCATGGAATAGGTTTCAAACAGAGTCAACCTACGCAAGTGTCGAGTCAAGAACGAAAATCTTTCAAACGCCACAAGAAAAGGAGGAGACATTTCGTGTGTCATCATTGTGGAGAACCAGGGCACATTCGGCCCTTTTGCTGGAAGATCATTGGCGAAAGAAGATATTTTCAGAGAACAAATGTGTCTGTCGAGTCCAATGTTGGTAACCGCGCTACCAACATCAATACCAACATCAGATACAAACAAGTGTGGGTCAAGAAAAACAACGTCAAGTGCAATATGATCCATACCTCCCTGAAGTCTCTTGTCCCTGGAGCCTGGTATTTTGATAGTGGATGCTCGAAGCATATGACAGGCTCAGAAGAATTACTTTCCAACATTATCAGATTTAGAGGTGGAAAAGTAAAGTATGGAGGAGGCGCAAATGGCCAAATCGTTGACCAAGAGACTCTCCATGTTCCTGGTATTGTAACACTGGAAAATATGCTGCTAGTAGAAGGACTTACTGCAAATTCGATCAGCATATCAATTGTGCGACAGAGGGTTCAGCGTTAAATTCAACCGTGAAAAGTGTGAAGTTTATAAGGAGAATGGATCGTGTATTCTCACCGGGAGAAGAACTTCAGATAATTGCTACCAAATTCATAGTGATGCCTTTTGCAGGCTGTCCCAATTTAGTGATGCAGAACTATGGCATCAAAAGCTTGGACATGTAAATTACAAGATGATGGACAGGTTGGCCAAGGAAGAAGCTGTGAGGGGGCTGCCTAAGCTCAACACCAAGATCATTCCAGTGTGTGAGGCATGCCAGAAAGGAAAGCAGGTTAGAGTGCCTCATCCAGTTCAACAAAGTCTCACTACTTCATCGTGTCTTGAATTGCTTCACATGGATCTCATGGGACCACTTGAGGTTGAGAGCCTTGGTGGTAAGAGGTATGTTCTCGTAATTGTTGATGATTTTTCTAGGTTTACTTGGGTAGA
>BMAC01000123.1:1235896-1256292 GCA_014905375.1 Phtheirospermum japonicum | reverse complement strand
ATCTTAATTGTCCAAATTTATGTAGACGATATTATTTTTGGATCCACTAATGAGCAGATGGTCAAGGAGTTTGTCAATCGAATGTCTGATACGTTCGAAATGAGCATGTAAGGTAACCTCTCGTACTTCCTTGGTTTACAAATTAAACAGTTTGATGACGGTATTTTTCTTTCCCAGACTAAATATGCAAAGAATTTAGTCAAAAAGTTTGGGTTAGAGGGTGAAACTGTCAAGAAAACGCCACTGGGCAAAAATTTGAAGCTGTCCAGAGACGATGTTGGTAAGGGTGTTGATAACACCATGTATAGGACTATGATAGGGAGTTTGTTGTATTTGACAGCAAGTAGACCAAACATTATATATAGTGTG
Source organism: Phtheirospermum japonicum (assembly GCA_014905375.1). Lineage (NCBI taxonomy): Eukaryota > Viridiplantae > Streptophyta > Magnoliopsida > Lamiales > Orobanchaceae > Phtheirospermum > Phtheirospermum japonicum. Next base: position 1,255,923 of record BMAC01000123.1, on the reverse strand, counting down.
TGCTTATGTGCTAGATATCAGTCTAATCCAAAAGAGTCACACTTGAAAGCGGTTAAAAGAATTATTAGGTATGTTGCTGGTACAACTGAACTAGGTGTGTGGTATACCAAAGATACAGGTACTGAACTTTTAGGATTCACTGATTCAGACTGGGTTGGGGATGTAGTAGATAGGAAGAGTACTACTGGAGGATATTTTTTTCTTGGTAATAATCTAATCTCTTGGTACAGCAAAAGGCAAAATTGTATTTCTCTTTCTACAGCTGAAGCCGAGTACATTGCAGATGGAAGTGCATGCACACAATTACTGTGGATGAACCAAATGATTGAAGACTACGGTCTGCACACTAATATCTTGACGGTGTTGTGTGACAATTCCAGTGCCATTGACATCTCCAAAAATCCAGTCCAGCATTCTCGAATCAAACGCATTGACATAAGGTACTACTTTATTCGAGACCTAGTTGAGAGGAAGATTGTTAGCCTTGAACATATTGGAACTGATAATCAGCTGGCTGACATCTTCACGAAGGTATTAGATTACGAGACCTTCTCTCGTTTGAGAAGAGATCTCGGTATGTGTATTGTCTAACCAATGTTGGTTTGTGATGTTGTGACACATTTTATCAACATCAGTCACAACATCTGTATAATTTTGCATGCATTTTTATCTTTCTTTTCATACATTATACTAATGCACTGAGTTTGATTGAAAGTGCAATAAGGTCCTCTGTTGCAATGAAAGTAATGACAAAAAGAACCAACCTCTTCGAAATTAGGCGATTGTGGGACTTGCCCGCAGAAACTGGTTTTCTCCCAGGTTCAAAAACAAGAGGCGTTTAACAGCGATTGCTGAATATTAAAAGATTTAAATCCCTTCAAGGATGAAGAAAATTTGGACTCAAAATACTCCAATCTTTAAAAATAGCCTTCTTGAGAGATTTTGACGTAGTCATTAACTTGGGTTAAGGGGTAAGTTTCCATTGACTTCACCTAGGGCAATGTTGGTTTATAATGTTGTTAGTAATAAAAAGCAACATTGGATCAAAACACTGAAATCATAATGTGTTCTGTTTTAATCTTTTAGGTCATGTTTTTAGGCATTCCGTAGGACATTCATACTTTGTGAAGATGCCATCTTGCTGTGCGTTTAGTTTCTTGTGTTTTTGTCTTGCTTAAAATCTCTTAATTTTGTTTTGAATTGAGCTAACCAAGTGTTTCAGTGGAGTTATAATCGGACGGCTGGACAGGTAATAACGAGGTGAATTTGGTGAGTAAAAATAAACATTGCACAAGATAGGTACAACTGTGCTGATGGTTCATTAAAATTAGCTTTGTATTTTTGGCCTATTTTGTAGATTAAGTCGTGCAATTTTTGTTAATAAAAAAGGGGGATTATGGAAAGAGATAATGGGATAAGTTTTGTGATCACGTAGCCTTATTCTAGGAGGAGTGGCGCTTTTTACATGGAAACAAAAATCGTGCTTTTAAGCATAAAATCGGCTGGTGAAATATTTTAGGAATTTCCTTTTATTTACCCTCTCTCTCCTTGTGTGCAACGGTCACTTTTTGAGGAGATAAAAAGCTGATTCCCTTTTACCGTTTGCCCACTTTTCCAAACCCCTTTCGAATTAAAACTCTCAGAATCCTTACTCTTCTCAAATTCTCCCGATTTTCTGCTTCTTGGTTGTGTGTGTCTGTGAAATTTTACAGGATGTATAGATCTCCACCGCCGTCTGTCCCAGAACTGCCTGAAGATGGTTCGCCGCTCCGGCGACCAGGTTCCGCTGCCATTCCCAAAAATTGGTGGCCTTGATATTCGTGAGGAGATTGGTGGTGGTAGTTCTTCAAACCCACCACTATCAACATCGCCACCACAATCGCCTGCACCTGTTTCTCTCGCTGTCGTGCCTGTTCCATCGCCGGTCGACGCTACGCCGGTTGCTCAAGTGTTCCCTGGACAGCCCGGGAACGAAATTGACGTCGATAATCCCCCCGATTTAGCTTTTGTGGCTGAGACCTTTGGCCACGTGGGGAACCCAACCTTAAAGCGGTCTAGGCGCTTGCGCAACATACCGCTCGGCGTTGTGCCGCCCGCGGTCCCAAAGAGCAAGGCTGGTCCGCGTCGCCACGTGCCTATCGAACACATGAATCTCCACGAGGATGTTGTTGTGGAGTCTGACCCTGATGATCATGATTTTGAGCCTACTGCTCCGATTGCCAGAGATGTGCCGCCGTCTGCTTCTGCTCCCAGTCTGCCGGAGAAGAAGAGGTTTACTCGCAGGAAACAGCTTGTACGTAAAGCCGACAGGAGACCCGGCCTGACGAAGGACAGTGTCTCTCCCTGCCAGGCAAAGGTCAAAATTTCTCCTGGATCAAATGCTACTGAGTACTCTTCGCCCCCTTACACTGTACTGGACTTTATCACCGGTGAGGTTACAAGTTCTGCCAAGCCGACTGCCGCTGATCCCCCGCCGTCTCCAGTTCATGCTACTACACCTGAGTTTGATACAGGTCTTTTCGAATATTCCCCTGGCTCATCGTTTGATGTACCCTTGAAAGATATTATTGCTGCATGCAAAAAGGACAAGAAGAAAATGAAGGCTGTTGCACAGGACAATGTTGCTAGTCGTGTTGGTACCCCCTTACCAACATCGCGTCGCTCACAGTCTGTTTCGTCCTCCCGCACTGCTTCTGTCCCAAGAACCACTCCTTCTCCCTCGCCGCCTTCTTCTAATGAATCGGCTCACTCCCAGTCCTCTTCCGGAACTGCTACTCCAACACCCGAGATTGAGGACATGGAGCCCTTTTCGGAGAAGTTTTTAACTGCTGAAGCTGCTGAGTTGTTTGATACTTATCAAACTCGCCACATGATTGCCGAGAGGAGAGTGCCGATTGATTTGTTTGTGCGCCACAATCTGATAGCCTACCTCCGATTTCACGGTATGTATTCCACAGTCTCTACTGCAGTACCATTTGTTAGAGACATAGTTCTTGAGTTCTATGCGAACATGCTGCCCTCCATTGTTGATTTGAGCTCTGTGAATTATGGAAAAGTTTTTGTGCGTGGTAGAGTGTTTGCTTTCACCCCTGATTTGATTGATGAGTTCTTTGAGACTGCGCCGTTTCGGGGTGTGTCTAATGTGGATGATATGGATGAGGTTGTGTCTTTTTTATCTGGTGGTATGGTGCATTCCTAGTTTGAGCAATTGCCGAGCACTAGGCTCTCGTCTCTCTATTCTATTATGCACAAAGTGGCTCTTTGCAACTGGGTCCCTTCCAAAAACACCACATGTGTGACTCGGCCTCAGGCCCAGTTTTTGTTTAAGCTTGGGAAGGGTATTAAGTTCAGTTTCGGGCGACATGTTTTTGATATTATGACTAAGTTTGCCACATCAAGGTCTGCCGCCTCGTTGTGTTTTCCCTCTCTTATTTTTACCTTGTTGAAGAACCAAGGTCTGACGCTTCTACCAGATGATGTGCTCACTGGTGATGCGGATTGATTTGCTTTCCGAGGCCAACATACTACTGGTGCTAGGGTGCTCGATTTGCCTTGGCAGGCTCCAATCCAAGCTGATGTTGATAGTGATGTTGGTAGTGCTGATCCCAACATGGTCCGTGTTTCTGCTCAGCTCCTGCGTGCACATGTTGCCTCCATTGACTTGCAGATTTCTAAGCTACAGGCGCTCCGTTGCTCGCTTATGGAGGCCCTTTCCCTTCTGGTCAAAAAGGGGGAGAGGACGTTGACGCGAACATAGGGGGAGACAATGCTGATGGAGAAGATGTTGCTGATGTTGCCGAGAATGAGACTGCTACTGCCGCCGCTGATGCTGAAGATGTTGTTGTTGCCGAAACCTTGGCAAGCCTTGCTCAAGAGAAGAGGCGTAAGCGAATTCGAGCGCGCAACAAGGCTTTGAAGAGAATGATGAAAATGAGAGAGAAGAAGAAGAGGAAGAATAGTGATGAAGGAACTTCGACATCTCCTCGTCGTTCAAAGAGGATTCGAAGTCAATAAGTTCCTTTATTCTGTTTATTTTGTGAAGTGTTGGTTATTTTGAACAATGTTGGGTTGTAATGTTGGTTTGAATTTTAACAACATTGGGTGTTTTGTTTAGGGGGAGTTTTCTATCTTAGGGGGAGTTAGTATTTTTATTTTCATTTGTGTTTGCGTCTTAGTGTTTTATCCAAAAAGGCAAAAGGGGGAGATTGTTGAGAAATTTATTCTTGACAATAATTTCTATTTTATTATTTGCCTTTTTTGGGTACAAAATAAGTTAGGAAACTAGATTTAGGACAATATTATGTTTCCTAGTTTATGCACAAGACTTTAATTATTCCTAGATTGTGTTTAGGATTTGTTTTTAGAATTTTATCAAGTTTAGGATTCTAGGTTGTCTATTTAAGGCACAAGAACTCCTAATACTTGACGCACGGTTTTTAGAGATCAAGACGCACGGATTTCTTGTGAAGGACGCACAACGCAAGACGACAAACAAGAAAGGAAGAAGAACACGAAGAAGAAAATTACTTGGAGCCAACGATCGTGATAAACAAGATTTTTGAAGTTGCGTGATCGACGGAGAAGATCTTGCCATTCCGGCAACAAGTATTTAGTTTTCTTGATATTTAGTTTTCATATATTACTTTATATTGTGTATTGAACTTAAAAAGAAAGTAACATAGTTTTCGGATTTGTACACCCAAGTTCACAAGTATTTTTACTTGTGAACTGAATTTGTTTAATCGTGTTCTCGTGTTTTAATTTCCGCTGCATAAATTTAATCGTGTTCTCGTGTTCTCGTGTTTCACCAAAAATATTAATGACTTGAACTCACTTCAAATGACGAGGTTTAGAACGAGGGTTTGAATAAAATTTGACATTATAAAAAATAAGTGTATCCTTGCCTGGATGTGGTCTTCTGATATATGTACGGAGGATCTCTCAATGTACTTTTGGCCTTACGAAAACCCACCTAGATCTCCTTATACAATTCTTGCAACACCCAAGTACATATATACCACAAATCCTCTGCTAAGAACTAAACAAGGAAAAACAAATAAATCGTTTTTAAACCATAATTCGAAACAACAAAAAACAACAAAATCCCCCCAGATTGTCAAAACAGTAGAAAACACAAACTCCATCCCAATATATGATGCAGCATCTTCAATAGTGCAATGTTCTGTGAGACACGTGACAAATAGAAAGAAAAATAAATAAATAAATTCGTGCCAACAGATCATTTTGATTTTAAATTATGTTTACTCTTCTTTTTTACATTAAAGAATGCTAGACATTATTCATACCTCATAATATATTTTATGCTATGTAACATTATAATTGAGAAATAAATAACCCATTGAAGATGCTCTTTCCTTGTTTTTTGGCAGTGATATGTGAATAGAATTTCTTTTTTTCCAATACTTATAAGGATACGCACGATAGTTTATTTTGTCTAAATATTATTTTAATATTTTTACCAAATTTATTAGATATTAATTGTATAAAAAAGACTTGACACTTATCATTTTGTCTAAATATTATTTTTAATATTCTTGTCAAATTTATTAGATATTAATTGTATAGAAAATACTTGACACTTATCATCGTCGATATATGGAAATCGAGGAGTCTTAGATTTTATTTTATTTTTCCTAAATGATGAGATTTAGTTGTAATAATAGGGCGCGTATATACACACCCCACAATATTATTAGTTGAACTCAATTGATAAGAACACCCCAAAAAATTTTAAAATACATTTTTTTTTTACTAAATCAACCCACAAACACCCCATTTTACCACATATAATATAATATATAATATAATAATAGAAACAAAACAATAAGAATAATAATAAATTAAAAGTAAAAAAAAAAAAAGAAAAATGAAATTAAGAAGAAAAGAATAATAAATCAATTTTCCTTAGTGATGATCACCCTCATCATCTGCATGCCCGTCGGAGCAGACGAGGATCTGAAGGCGCATCGGGCAGGTGTGGAGGCACATCGGGCCGGGCCGATAGTCCGAGCTTGGGTAGCGAGCCTTCTCCACATGATTCCGATCCGATTGTGGGATTTGATCTCAGGTGACCCTTTTGATGAAGATAACCAAACTTTTCATCTCCAGAAATCGCCAAAATGGGAAAAATTATGAAATGAAAAATGGGAAAGGAGGCGATGACTATTTTCTCCAACAATGACTATTTTCTCCAACAGTATATATACAGTTCAATGTCAATCTGTTCTGCCAGTTCTTAATTGTTTTCTCCTGTGCTATTAAATTTCCGGAGTTTAGACTAGAATAAGTGAAACCTTTCAATAGTTGGTCCGCAAGTAATAGTTGGAAACCGGTTTCGCGAACTGTAAATCGTAATAATTAATTTGTTAAATTCATTGATTTGGCAGAACACATATTCAAGTAGCTTTTTCATTCCATTTTTTGTTATGTTTGTCGATTTATTGATCTATACCCTTCAGCCAGGTGAGTTTCTAAGAATTAAAAGATTTTTGTCTGTGTTCTCTTTGGTCTAAATTTCTCTCTTGCATCGGATTGGAAAATGTAAACTATTCATCAGATCATACTTATGTTTTTGCGATTTCTCCCCCTTTAAATTAGGAGTGGGAGTCTAATTTTAATATATGTTGTGGTAGGGCTATTTTAGTCTTTTGATTTATGAGTATTTTTGTTTAAAATATTTTGGGGTCAACTAATAATATTTTGGGGTGCGTATATTCGCGCCCGTAATTATTATGTATATCTTATTTACTTGTTTTGTAAGTCTCTTTTACAAGTAAATTGTATTTATATAAAGTTCAGAAATTATTCTACAACCTTAACACGAAGATACCACAAATTTAAGAAGAAAAATATCAAGTTTATTCGAGCAACGGTATTCTACCTAGAGGTAGATTTTACTGCATCGCTAACATCTACACCAGCATGTAGTTAAACGGTTTTTTTTCTTTCATCTTCTATTTTTTTAATTAAGATCAAATCTTGTGGTTGTGATTTTTAATCTTTCGGAATAGTAGTATTAATTTAGAATTATCTTACTCGTTAGAAGTTTTTCGTAGTCATTACTAGTTATTTATATTTTTGATTGTAATCATTGATACACGTTTTTCTAGTAAAGATCTTTCACCATGAGGCAAGACTATAAGGATTTTTCCTTATAATCAAAAGTTTAAAACATTATTTTTTTTTTTCAATTGAGCTGTTATTTATTTACACTCTGCACAAAATACACGTATTTTTTATAACTGTTTAATTTTTTTATTAGTAACAATTAACGAATTTGGGTGTGTAATTCTTTTAATTTGCATCATGGGCATGAGCGGGCATTTGGCAACACTGAGTGTTGATCATGTGCGCTCCAAACTTATGGAATCACCTATTGTTTCAATGTGTTGTATATACTTGAATCTAATATTGTGTGCTTTAATTCTACTGTTATTGCTACTGCAAAAGAAAAGGTTGATGACTAGTCCTATGATGAGGCCCCGAGGTTATTGAAGCGGTAAGGAATTGTATTAAATTGGGTAAAGTTGGTTTAAAAGACCAAATTTCTTACCAGGGAGAACGAAAAATTGAGTCATGAGAACGATGAGCAGAAAACATTCTTTTTTCGCTTGGAAGTACTTCTTACGATAAAAGATTAAGAACTTGGTAATGTTAAATCTAAATTGAGTCTTCTCTTTAATCTTTGAAGAAGATGAGTGCTGGTATAAATTTAATGTATTTTTATCTAGATGTGGTAATAAGGCTAGTACTCGATTTAAAAACTCATGTGTTTTAGTTTTCTATTTCATGTTTGCCGAAAGATTTCAACAAAGGTTGGTATCTCATGTCCTTCACTTAATTAATAACTTGTGTCACCCATATTCGCACAGACGACGCCACTTGATACATTCAAAAAAAGTTGGACAATTCAGTAAGAGGATTGAGCGACGCCCTTAGCTTCTTTGAGTGTCATCTGATCTGGCGGTAACTTGGTTAAAGATAATCTGACCTACAAAATAGATATTGCGGCGCTTCCAGTATAGACACTGTGACGCTCAAGTCAGAATGTGAGTATCAAGTAATAAGTGCATAAAAATATCAAAAGAAACAATAAGTCAAAAGAAGGACCTGAGTCTTTATTTACAGGAGTTGGCGACTTGATAAACAAGTAAAGAATCATTTCATCAAAAGGAAACTAGGTATTCTCATACCATAAAGAGAGAACCTTTTCTAAGGACTCTTTTACGAATTCATAACTCAATCCTTATCAACTGTTGGGCCTCAAGTCCCATAATTCATGTATCGAGACGAACTTTCATCAGGTCGATCTTGCCTCATGAGGTCAAGCCGCTCATTCATCAATTTTAGTTCTCCAGCACGTTCTAGGCTGAAGAAATTACTTCAACTTCTCTATAATATTCTATCTAATCAGGTCGGTACCTAACACACTCTGGGTTGGAGAATGCCAACTCAGTAAGGTGTCCAATCGGCTTGAGTCGATCCGATCGAGCTAACATATTAAACTAAATAAGTGAATATGATAGCATTCTACTTAACATTCTGATTTTCTACAGCGAAAAGCTTGGGGGGGCGGGGGGAGAGGGTTGATGATATTCGAGTTTCATATGATTTTAATAGTATGTTATTAAGGAGCTTGAAGAGTCTAATACGTATAAAGATTCGTACGAGATTAAATAGAATTTTACCTGTTAAAGTTTATTCTCTCTCTCTCTCTCTCTCTCTCTATATATATATATATATATATATGGTTGGGTTCAAATGAGAACCCGTCATTATATGTGAACCTAGGGACTCATCTGAACCATTAGATTGGATAATCTTGATGGTTGAGATCATGACACGTCAGCATGGTAATAATGTAAAAAAATGCATTAATTAATTAAAAATGATATTTTGGACATATATCAATGTTTACAAAGAGCACTACATTGTTCTTTAGAAAGCACAATAGATTAAGAAGAAAAACACTACGATTGTATACAAAAAGTATCGCAAATTTCGTCTATAAACTGCAAATTCAAAAATTTGAAATGAAACTCAAATCTTCAACAAATCATAATTTTTTCAAATTTTATTCGTTTTGAATGAAATATATATCAAATTAATCACATTCTCAAGATCTACAATTTAAGATACATATTGCATGTTTTAAAACGTAAAAAAAATATATATATATATATATATATATATATATATATATATATATATATATATATATATATATATATATATATATAATTAAATTAAAAAAACTGGACTGATTTTAGCACTACAGTATTGTGTAAAAAGTACAATGAACCTGGACATATAATTGCACTGTGCAATATTAGATCTAAGGTCAGGATTAATCCCTATGTTCACATATAATGACGGGATTTTCATTTGAACTCAATCCTATATATATATATATATATATATATATATATATATGTATATTACCTTGGCAAGTTTATTAGGTATTAATTATTTAGAAAGGAGATGATGGTTAAATCATGTGATGCAAGTCTTTTAATTATTAAAAATCTTAGATTTTATCTTGATTTCTAACTCATTGGATTTACATGCAATTTATGTGTTATTTTCTCATTTTGTAGGTCATTTACAAGTAAAATGTATTTATATAAAGCACAACACTTGCTCTACCATGAACTTAAGAAGAAAAGATCAAGAGTTGAGATGAGATGAGAACTTTTTATTCAAGTATTACTATTATGCCTAGAGGATGTCACTACACGTGCCGCTAACATCTGTATCATCTTGTTTAACGAATTATTTTTTCTCCGTCTTCTGGTATCATTAAAATCCAACCTTTCTTAATTTTAGAACAGTAGTACTGATTACCCAACATCCCAGTGAACAAAATGTTATTTCTTTCATATTCTATTTTCTATTAAAATCCAATCTATCTTAATATTTTGAAAGAGTAGTATTAATTTAAAATTATTGTACTCGTTTCTCCTTAGTTTTGTAGTAGTTGTTTATTCACGATTTTTTTAGTAAAGATCATTATTAGTAACAATTAGCGAACGAGGCTGCCATTAGTTCAATTCTAATCCATACTTTCAATAATGCGTTGATTGAGTAAATAAAGTTAAATTTTAATTTCTAAAGATATAAGAATTGAGATGTTTTAACAAGATATAATTGGGCTCATATTCTGTATAGTGTTTGAAAAATATTCTATTAGTTAAAATTAAATAAAAGTCTATATATTAGAGTCTTGGTTCTACAAATTATCTCTGAAAAATAATTATGAGTTAAAATTAAATATTAAGTCTATATGTTGGAGTCTTGGTTCTACAAATTATCACGATAAATATCTTAAAAAAATTTCTAGATATTTTAGAGAAAACTTATAATTTTAGATAATGATACTACTTTTAGATAATTTTAGTAGATGAATTGTATTCATTGATAAAATTATTCATTATAAGATATTACTGTATGACTCATTTTGTATGAATTAAGAAAAATCTTCAGTAAATTTCTATATGACTCATTTTGTATGAATTAAGAAAAATCTTCAGTAAATTTCTAAGAGCTTGGTTAATTTTGTAAACGATAAATTTGGTACAGATCTACCTACTCCAGATATTTTTGATGTGCAAGGATTATTTTTACGAAAGAATATTTTTAATAAAACCAACCATTGCGTTGGAAATACAAACATTATTGTTGGAATCTATTATTAAAGGCGGAATGGACGGCAAGACACCCATCCATATCAATGAACGACGCGTGTCGATGGTGGTGTGATATTATGCAACTGGTGTGATATTATGCAACCGTGAAAAAGATCTATTTACAAGTGGCCCATACTGTCTGGTCTACTTTATTGCGATTTATATCATATTATACCTCAACGACTTCCGCATCTACGCGCGTAAATCACTGTCATACTATAAATAGAAAATTAATAGAATATTGTGTGGACGTATATATTTAAAATATTATACAGTAATAAAATATCTTACTCATATAACTAAATTAAAATTTTGAATACAAATATGATCGGGATATTTCACGTGAAAACTCGTAACCCTGAGGTTTCTACGAAATTTGGTAAATAGAAAATTTTATGGGCATAAATATTTAAAAATATTACAGTCTCGCTACTCATCTCAGGGTTTACAATTTTTTTTGAAATATCTTACTCATATAACTAAATTAAAATTTTGATATGATAAATGGTCGGATATTTTCACGTGAAAAGCTCGTAACCTTGAAATTTCTACGAATTTCGTTAAATTCGTTTGTTTGGACTTCTTATTTAAGAGCATCTTCAATAGGATGTCAATTGGAATATATTTTTTTGTCATATAAGCTGAAAATTCTTATGTGGCAAGAAAAATAGCACACCGTTTACATTTAGATGGTGTGCTAGAAATAATTTATTTAATAATTTACCTTATTTATTCACCATTAATATTAATTAATTTATATAATTAACAATTCACATTATCCCATTAGAGATGCTCTAAGTTAGCCACGCATGGAAAAGAAAAATCCTGAACATATTGGGTTAATAATAACCTCATTAAAAATGCAGGTTAAATACAGCAAAACACATTTTAATTCTTATTGGCACTCTTAGGCGGTTCTTCTATAGAACTAGATAGGGCTCCATTATGGAGCCCTATAAATGACATGACATTCATCTCAGCCCTTCATTATTTTTTTCTTTTTATTTTTCCTTCCTTTTTTATAAATGCACGGTGAAATTATTGTCATGTGTTATATAGGACTCCGTGATGGAGCCCTATCTGATTCTATAGAAAAACTCCACTCCTAGGTGGTTGTCCAATAATGTTTAAAAGTTCAGATTAGCAATTGGCTGAGTATAGAACAATGGACTTTCTATGAATAGATCCCGTTTTAGGTACTCGTTTTTCTATATAATATGGTCATATTTAAGTGATACATTTGGAGAAATGAAAAAATAGTAAAGTATATTCATTTATACCTCTTATTTGTTAATTTATATATATATATATTATAATAATTCTATATTTATTAAATTAATTTTAATCAAAATAATAGAAATACGAAATTAGTTCAAATAAATATAAGAAGTTGGGAATTAATAATGAGAATAGTTAACAAACCTTAAAAATATAAAAATAATTAAAGAAACTTAGGAACATTATAAATTGATAAAATGAATCAGAAATAAATTATATATATTTTTTCAATAAGTATATAAAATTTAAAAACTATTAATAAATTTAAAATGAATTAAAAGAATCATAAATATGGTAAAATAATATAAAAACATTTAAATTAAGAATTGATATATAACAATTTATAACTACGTTCAAGTATTATTTAGAAATCCAAAAATATAATAAATATTATAAAATAATTAGAAAAAAAATGGAGTCTATCAAAAGAAGCAATCTCTTGAGGTGATTTTCAATGTTTTCTAAAGAATGATGCAAATTTGGATATCTTTATTGATTAAATGACTGTGTTGACCAAGACTATGGGAGCGCATTTGAAGAACTTAGATACGCGAGTGGGGCAATTGGCGAATATGATTGGTGGACTAAGTGAGAGGAAAATTTTGAAGTAATACGTAGATGAACCTATATAAGTCGTGTAAGGATATTACTTCGAGTAGGGATGTTATACGCATGCTCGAGGTAGTCAAAGAGATTGATTTAAGAGAAACTGTTGAGCCTTACAACATGTTTTTATGTCACAAACTTTCCGAGAAGAAAGAAGATCCTGGTGGTTTTATGATTTCATGTAATATAGAAGAGTTTAGAAGTTGAAGAGCTCTTTGTGATTTGGAGTCAAGCACCAATGTCATGTCTTTGACGATTTTTCATAATTTAGGACTTGTAATGACGAGAATAACTTCTATGAAGTTGAGGTTGGTGGATCAAGTTATAGTTCGTTCTAAGGGAATTGCCAAAATGTGATCATGAATACCAAAAGATTTAATTATCTGGTGGATTTTGTGGTGATCGATATGAATGATGATGGTTATATACCACTTATACTTGGATGACCGTTCTTGTACACCGCATGAGCATTGATAGATATGGAAAATGGAGTTCTTACACTTAATTATTTTAGTAAGCATATTCGTTTTGCTCTTTTCTATGATTCTTTTAATGATAGTGATCAGCATTTTGAGGTTGGTGATGGTTCTGATATAGTTGAGTAGGAGTAAGAAGAAGACGAGGGTGTACTCGACAAGCACTTAGAAGCTAGCATCCCTTGGAATTAACAAGCTAGAAACATTAAATTCAACGCTTGTTAGAAGCCAACCTAGTGAAGTTTATGTGCTTTTATATTATTTATTTTTTAGTTTTAGGGTAGGTTTTGTTTTGCATTCATGCATTAGTCCAGTACTTCGCTGGCAACTGACCACGATGTCAAGTGCAGAGTTTGTCCGTGCATACCCGAGCAGACACCCCAGCTGGTAGTCGGGTGTCAAATCGGGTGGTTTTATTTTTTAAAAACTTAGGAGCTACACCCAAGCAGGCGCCTGAGTTGCTGGTCGGGTGTTTGATGCTATTTTTAAAATGAAACTGCATTTTAATTAAGAATCATATTTTCTTTAAACCTCTTCTCTTCATTATCCCCTTAAGAGTTTTCAAAACATATATATACATAGTTCGGCTTATTCTTTACATACCAAATAATCTTCTATCATCGTCTATCATATTTTCAAGGATTCAACTTGAGAAAAAGAAAAAAACTAAGGTTTGAACTTTGGATTATCTTTTTAAGCTTAAATATTCTATTTATTTTTCTATAGCTCCCCTTTCGATAATTAGGTGCATGATTAGGGTTGTTAATATTCTTGTCTTATGATTAATTCATGGAAAAAGTTTTACTTTACACTTTTTTATGCATGAGTTTTTGTTGAGATTTTATGATCCCATGGTTTTATTTTGTTTGAGTTATTCTTTTTGATGGGATATATTAATTTATTTATTTTTGTAAGAACCATGGTGAAATCAAATAAAGAAAAAAATTGATAAAACTAGGCCAATTTAACTTTCACATCCACCATCCCGACCACGAGACTCGTAATCGTGTTTTTTTTTTTTTTTTTTTGAGTAAATGATTGTTCCTACACTTGAAAATATAGGCTCATATGATAAAAATCGAGCGCTGTTTGGGTAAATAGGATGGAAGAATTTCCTTACAAATAGTTGGGATACATTCAAAATCCTGTCTATTGAGTTTTCGAGTACCGTACAATATTTAGGAGATAGTCTAAGTGAGGCGGGTATGATAATCTACAAACTATGAGACAAGCCATGTTTTCTTTCACTAAATGAATTGGAAGATAAGGTATTCAAACCTTCAGTAAATTCAATGGATATAAAAAAGTCCAAGACGAAGTCTTTTGGGATCGATTTTGGAGGTGGTTAACTAATCTGAGCAAGATACAAGAAGGACATCAAGATCTGAATTCGACCAAGGCAACTTTCTTACTTAACCTCATTTTGAGGTATATGTATGTGTTTTTATAGAGGAATATTTTTGCTCATTCTAATATTGATGAGGTGACCGCTCGAGAGATGGAGGTACTTCATGAGATGCTCAATAGAGAGTCAGTAAGCTATGGTCATTTTATCATTAGGAGTATGATGAGAGTAGCCATAGAAATGAGTGGTGGTATTTGTATTTGTGGCTTAATCATCCAATCATCAAATATTTTTGGTTGAGCACAGACGATTAGGTGCCAGTAATTTATAGAAATTTCATTGATTTTGGTGTATTAGAAGATCTTAAATTCTTGACATACCAACATAGTTCTTGGTGATTTAGTTTTTTTGACATCGAGAATAAATGTGAATTCTTTAACTTACCCGATGAAGATCGTGTAACAAGTATGGATAACAATAATTGGTTTATGTACTCGAGTGCTCATTTAGCATTAATCGAGTAAGAGTCTGTTCAAGTGATTCCGCTGGGAGAGGATAAAACTCAATGGAATAAGAGAGATCGTGAAGAAGATTATATGGAGGTGGTTGGGTTGGATATGTATGACGAGGATGAGACCTTGTGTTAGTGCCCGAATCATTGGTAGTCTCTTAAATGAAGTGTTTTGTACATTTTCCAACTCGTGTCTCAAAACTATTTCCCTTACTTTTCTTTCTCATTTACTTTTGTTTAAATTTGAGGGTGAAGGTGTTAGTGAAGTTAGAACACATACCTGGTATTGCATTTATATAGTTGTGTGTTAGGTTTTATTATTCTAACATGTTTATTACTTTATTTTATTACTTTAGTTTTTGGTTTTAGTTTTTAGAGAGTCAATCAAGTCTTGTGAAAATATTAAAATCTTGGGACCAATTTAAGGAGTTTATGTGTGTATTTGATGTGATAACTGAGGAGTCTAGCTAGCGATTCGAGAATTGATAACAATTATTTTTGAACTTGTGGATCCTTTAAAAGATTTATTGTCGTATTCAATAACCGACACCCGAGGTCCTGGTCGGGTATAGGTCGGGTGTGATAGACAACAGACCGATATAGACGGACACCCAAGTTATTGGTTTTGTGTTGGTCGCGTGTTGCAATGCATAATTATTTACTTCAAAAACTAGGGTTTTAAAGTCTTACGAATACCCTATTCACATCAAAAGATGAGGAGAACATAATATATCATACAATAACATAATATAGACCAGATTGGAGGAGTTTGGGATCCCTAGGAGCAAGCAAGAGATGTTCATCGACCCAAGGGATGAGATAATAAAGGCCACAACGAGTCATTCAGCTCGGGCTGCTTTTCTTTTCTCTTCGTATCTCGATTTAGTTTGATCATGTATTATACAAACATGAGTATGTGTCTTTTTAGCATAATGTTCGACTAAATCGCTTTGATTCTGGATATGAGATTGGACTGGTGATTCTTAATTTATGATACTAATGTCTTTCATTTGTTAATGTTATTCTTATTCGATTATCTTTTTGTTTTCTTTGTTTGGCAATTGATCATTATTTTTACAAAATTATGAAAATATTGAATCAGTACGAATATGGATGAAATACTATTAGATATAAGATAATCGACGTATATTATTTGCTATGTATTGCCTATAATAAAGAAATCGATTTAGTTATAAGAGCTATTTCATCTGAATTACATGATATTGTAATAAAAGCACAATACATAAGTAATTGCGTCTTCAATTCTACAACTATTTGTGAATTGTATTAGATGAGTTAAGTGATGCTTTATAGGATGAACATTAATGAAGATTATTTATCATAAAATAATGAGTTATTAATCAAATTATTGCTTTCGAATCATTCTCATTCTTCGATTTCTCCTATGTTTTATTTTGTTGATCTATCTTTTGTTATTTTATTTTAATTGTTTCAATCATCTTTAGGTTATTTTCCAGATAAAGCATAACTTCTAAAATCGAGGTATTTAGTTTAATCTAGTATTTGCAAAATACGACCTTACTTACCATTACTATATTTGATCATCAATACGTTATGATATTAAAAAAGGAGGCGAACACCCGACCCTGAAACCCAGTTCGGTTTGTTGCTTTGTTTAAAAAAAATTATGTTGTTTTGTTGCTTGTTAACACACAATTTCTCTTTCCATACAAATTGAACCAAACTTTTGTGCACCCCTTTTATATATTTTTTAATTTAAAACACACAAGCTTGCTCGAAAGAGAACGAGGGCGCTTGTAGGGTGGGAAGTTGACTCGTGTCGATCTCTTGAGGAAAGCTGATTCGGAAGTTCGGTTTATGTTTGCATTTCACGAATAAAAAATTAAAGAAAATAACACATGAACGAGATTTTGTTTGATTTGTTTTAAAAACTAGAAATTAATTAAACTAATTAAAACTAAGATTTAATTAAACTACGATCTAATTAATTAAATCTAACATTATTTAAACTAAGAACTAATTATCTAAATCCTGAAATTATT
Source organism: Phtheirospermum japonicum (assembly GCA_014905375.1). Taxonomy (NCBI): domain Eukaryota; kingdom Viridiplantae; phylum Streptophyta; class Magnoliopsida; order Lamiales; family Orobanchaceae; genus Phtheirospermum; species Phtheirospermum japonicum. The sequence goes on along the minus strand of BMAC01000123.1, from coordinate 1,238,977 downwards.
TTATCTAAGAGCAATTAAATATAGAATTTATTTAAATTGAAAGACTTTAAAAATGATTTAAGAAAACTAGGGTTCTAGAGCTTTGATTCGTCTCCACGATCTCTTGGGATAACTCAATTGATGGTTCTAAACGAATCTAGGCTCTATACCCATTAGTTCTAGCTAACAATTAGGGAAAATTGCATTTTTTGTCCTGTAAGTTTGACCCCTTTTAATTTTTGTCCTGTAAATATAGGCGGTTTGAAAATTGTCCTGTATCTTTAAAATCTTCGCGTTTTATGTCCTCTAAATATAGGTGGTTCGAAAATTATCCCGTATCTTAAAAAATCTTCGCGTTTTTTATCCTCTAAATCTTCGCATTTTATGATCTTAGAGGACATAAAACGCAAAGATTTTTTTAAGATACAGTGCAACTTTCGAACCGCCTATATTTAGAGGACATAAAACGCGAAGATTTTAAAGATACGGGACAATTTTTGAGCCGCCTATATTTACAGGACAAAAATTAAAAGGGGTCAAACTTACAGGATAAAAATTGCGATTTTCCCTAAAAATTATCATCAATCTCAACTTCACGATCTCAAAGCAATCACAAGAACGATTCGTCATGGAAGCAATATTTATTTTAAAAAAATTAATTAAACTAATCAAAAGCATGCAAACTGAATTAAAGAGCGAAGGAATAAATACTTACTAATTAAACGAAGAAAGTTGCAGCGTTCCACGATGAGATCTTGAGTCTAAATTATCTAAACTATCTATTCTAATCTAAAATTTAAGAATTTAAAACTAAAAAATTTAAACAGTAACTAAAGAAATAGAAGGGCACTTGTTGGGGTCCCCCAAAAGGCCTTGGAACCCTAGGAATATGATAATGTATGCAAAAATCCAAAATACATAGGGTATTTATAGTTTTTCATGTCTTGGGCAACAAGAAATCCTAAAAATGCATTTTTGGGCAGTCACGTCGATCGGTGCATCGATTGACGTGTTTAGGATCGACGCGACAGAGAGTTCGTGGGCATTGGCGTCGACTTGGCGTCGACCGACGTAGATAGGGCTCGGCGTCAACGCTGCCGGTGTGTGAGCATCGACTGGGCAGGGGTGTCGACCTTGCGTCGACCTAGTATCGACCGTCGTGGGCCAGGGTCCTGTCGACGTAACATCGATGCTCGCGTCGACCGACGCTACTCGTGCTGCATTTGATTTTCTCGATCTTTCTGCTACTCTTTCACCGGAAATATCATTTTCGTCTCCTTGATCACCAAATTCATCTATTTAAGCTCCGAGATCCTTCGATTACTTAGTTGTATTGGAAAAACAACAAATAATCACCTAATTATATCGAATATGATTAAAATGCGATAAGATAAGCTGAAAATATGAAAATACGAAAATGTGTTCAATTTATCCAACTTATACCAAAAACAACAATAAAAACTAAATTAAATACTAACTAAAATCCAGACATTTTCGTGCTAATCAAACTACCCCACGCTTAATTGGTTTGTTTGTCCTCGAACAAACGATAGTTTCAAAGAATAACAAGAATAAAAATTAATTCAAGCAATGAGTCGTGTTGTGCTACATACATAATTTTAAAAATACAGATACAAGTCACGCAACTTCAAACACCCCACCCATATTACATTGTCGCTCCAAAAACAAAATCATGCATCCTCACAAAGGGAAATATATATGAGTGTTCGCTCAAAAGTACTCAAGCATTGCTGCATAGGACGTGTATACACTCAAGTCATACAATTACATGCACATTAAGTAAGCACGGAAAATCAATCTCTTTTTAATCACAAATTAAGTGCGTTGTCAACTAAGAATCGGAAAAGGTCTTTACGGGTTGTAATGTAAGGCTCTTTGGACGGGTATGGAATATATAAGTCATGTGGTTAAATAACTCACTCAACCTAATCTAATCACGAAGCAATGCGCTTCACCTCGTTCAAAAATAAAAAACCTCACTAAACTCTCATAACATAGCCTTTAAACTTAGGCTATTTCTCAACTCGATACTCTAAAACCGACTTGTAGCTCAAACCACTTAAACAATATAGAAGCTCATAATATGCTTCTTACAACACAACTCTTTGCCTCTTAAACATTAGGCTTCATAAGAAATTAAATAATAAAACACAAGCCTTTATTAAGCGCGTAGGCAATGACTAAACACGAATCAACAAGACTCACCATCATTCTTCTTCTTTTTCTCTTTTTTTTCATTTCCCCTTTATTATAGTTTTTTTATGGGGTTTTCTTTTTTTTATCATCTTTCGTCTCCAATCGCGTGAACTAAAAATGTCTTGAACAAAAATCTAAAACTCGCGGAAGCAGTCATCGTAGGTGGGATCGCTGTCGGGTCGAAGAAAATCCGCTCAAACTCACATCGACAGAGCGTCGGTCGATGCGGGCGGGCCGAGCGTCGATGCCGCGTCGGTGCTGGCGTCGATCGACGCGATCCGTGCGTCGTCAACCATTTTGATTTCTTCGTTCTAATGTTTAATCCATCCTCGATAACACTTCTTCCTGTTTTAGAAACATAACACTAAACGTAAAATAGAAAAAGAGAAATAAACTAAAAGAAATACAAAGGGATAAAAAAAATAGCTTGGGTTGCCTCCCAAGAAACGCTTTGTTTAACGTCGAAAGCTCGACGCCTTTCTACGAACGTTGCTATCCCAGATCTAAAAAAAGGTGACGATCGTGCCACGCCTTAGTGTTCTCCAACAGTAAGCATATGCAATGTATTCCTCCAAGGCGCGCATGGTAAGCAAATCGTAGAACAAAAATATTAACTCGCTTCGGGGGTCTAAAAAGCGAATAATCTATCACCATGAACATATCAACAACTAATTCGGGCATATGGTGATCCGCAATCTTCGGGAATATGAGGAAATCCGTCGAAACATAAGAAATTCATCAACACCCAATCCATTCTCCTTCGTTTTGCTAAAATCCCCCTCAACGTCTTCAAAAATATTGGGAACTAAATTCGGGCACAGGGGTTTGGAAATTTCCTCAACAAACTCATCCACCAAACTCAAAATTAAAATCCATTAACGGCTC
>BMAC01000123.1:1196846-1235871 GCA_014905375.1 Phtheirospermum japonicum | reverse complement strand
TTTTTGGATGGTGGTCCTTAATTACAAAAATTCATAAATCCCTAATAAAATTTCCAAAACTCTAATAACCAATAAAAATAACGAACTCTTACCCCACGCTTTTAATGGGTTAGTAGGGTCGACTCAAAAAAACACTCAGGGCTATAGGAAATGGATTATTTGGCTATGATTGGCTCATTCGAAATTTATAGTGGCTAAAAATATATGGATATGGCCGGAAATAGGTTTTTTCTGTGCCTTAACCTCATTTTCAAAGTCAACTACACACAGCGGTTTCAAAGAGATATCAAATCAAAACTCATTCAAGCACATGCAATGATGATAATCACTCAGGCTACTCACTGGCTTTTTGCATGAAAAAAGTTTTGACTTGACGCTGCTTTTAAGGTTTTTGCGAAAATCAATTGCGTCCAAGTACCATTTTACAATATATAGAAATAATTTTGAAAAATTTTATGCACTTATACACGCTCAAAAGACAAGAACATCAAATCATACATAGTTAACTTCGACAGCCAAGCCATACAAAACACAATTCAGCGGGTGGGATAACAAGAGGCTCAATAAACTCCTTCTCTAACACCTCATCAAAATTGACATCGTCCACAGCAATGTCGTTCAGATTTATCCTTAAAATTGTCGCTGCCCGGTTTAAAAATTCGTTGCTATCCTCGACGTCTAAATCATCCAGCACAAGAGGAGTAGATTCATCTTCTAAAATCGTCTCATCCTCTACATCATCCCCAAATAAATCGAGCAAACTCGAGTTCGCAGTATCCACCAGGATCTCCAATGGCATGACGTGAGACTCTACAGTCACATCCCCTAAAGTTGGCTCCACGTCTTCTTCTTTCATGCAAAACTCTGGCAAATTCATTACTTCATCAACCTCCGGGCTCCCCAATGGCAACTCTACTATATCATTATCCAACATGACATCGCCAAGTACAAGAGGAACGATCACGTCTAAATTCTCCAAAACTTCCTCTTTATGCACATCCCCTAAACAAATAGGCGAGCTCAAAAAGTTTTCCTTCAATAGAGGTTCCACAACATCAAGAATTGGTAGCGCTAAGTGACTTTGAAGTTTATTTCTTTCTTCTTACATTCTTGCTATAGAAGCATCGACTTGACGACCTACTTCATTTACATACCTTTCAAGTTCAGAAAGGTTATACACTTGTACCCCATCCCCCTCGTTCGACGATTTGTCAAAAGAAGCTATTATTTGTTCCATACGTTCCATGAATTGTGCAAGGTCTTCTTTCTGCATAGTGGATTGATCAATGTCGCCTTGTTGACAAATGGTCTCAAAAGGGTCATCAACTTGTTCGTCTTGAAAACTCGTGCTCTCAGCTTCATGACCTTGCTGCCCTGCCAAAAATTGATCGTCTGGTTTATATTCTTCATGGCTTGTACAATCTCAGACGACGACAACTTCCTCTTGTGGCTCATCATCAAATGTTACCAAACATTCATGCGTCATATGTTCTCGACATCCACAATGATCACATATTACATTGGGTACGTAGAACTTTCTCATGAATTTATCACCTACTTCATACCACGTACGTAAAGAATCAGGTTCCAGCCTTACAAACCATTTCATTGCTTCTTCCTTCAGCGCAAAAGTGAAGAGTCGCATCCTCACTTGATCCCCTGTAAGCCCGTGAAGAGGAGAACTATCAGTGATGAACTCGTACTTTCGAATAAATTTTAGCGCATCTTCTTTCCAACGCCCATGAAAAATCGGGAGATTCAATTGGTCGTATTTATAAGGAAAGTAATTCTTCATTGCGTCGCTCAATGGAATAGACGGTCGAGGTGCATGACGCCATTCTAGCGGTGGATCATCGTACGAGTAATACATTTTTTTATTTTTTTTTATTATTTTTTATTTCGAACGTTGAATCGAGGCATCAAGAGATGTACCTTGCATACACAACACTCAACGCACAAAATTAAACATATCAGATAAAAATAATAAAACCAACAAAAAGAAAAATCATAATAAAATAAAGATAAATATAAATAAGGATCACAAAGGGCAAACACAAAATTCACAACGTACTTAGCTTTCCCCAGTAACGGCGCCAAAATTTTGAACCAAACTTTTGTGCACCCCTTTTATATATATTTTAATTTAAAACATCAAACTGGCCGTATAAGTTTCAAAAACCAACCGCATCGAAGTGAGTGTAACAGTGCGATTCGATTTGATTTATTAGTTTGATATTTAAATGAGAATAATAGTGAATTTCATTGATAAAACCAAAAAAATTGGTTACCAAGAATAGGGGGTACTAACCTCAAATTTGAGATCAGCGACCTAAACAGCTTCCAATTTCGTCACAGCGACCTGATAAGTCTCCAAAAAGCCTCCTGGCGACCTAGCCAATCCTGCAAAACAACACCTTCAGCCAAGGCGGTGGACGGCCCCGGCGAAGGTCCTCCGATACTTAAGTCAGATAGTGCGAGAGATATTTTCGAGAGCCCAAATTGTGATCAACAACAACTTAAAAATAAAGAGAGGTATGCACCCCTTTATAGAGACAAGAGAAGTGCTCCCCAAGCCAGGGTTCCCTTCTCCCACCACAATTCCTTAAATTCCGTGATCGACTTAGAATTAGAATTTCTCATGTATGCTAAGTTCCCATAAATAGTGGATCTCTCGCTTAAATTACCAGAATGAGCCTGGGCCTGTGATTCTTTCCATACAGTCCGTCGGGACCCGACAATACCATTCATATGAGTCCATTCGTACCTAATATTTATAAAGCCCATGACCGAGTTAACAGATAGCGTCCAACACACAAAAGTATAAGAGGTCGCGACCTTATATGAGAATTCATCCTCATATTATAGGTCGTTACTCTACAAAACCAGTTCATCCACTCTCAAAAGAAATGTTAATACCAAAAAATGAGATCGCTTACCATAACTATTATTATACATCATGCATGAATATTTAGTGCCGTATCATTCATATATTAATGTATATTAATAAAAAGTATTATTTCTCAAATCCTTGAGAAGTATTTAAAATGAAAATAAAAATAAAAAATATAATAGAACCCCACAAAATAGGGCCGCGTCACAAATAGGGCCATGTAATAAAATATAAAATATTAGTTTCAGTTCCGGTTCAATTTCGCCCTAATCTCAATTCGGGATTGAAGAACCGTGTAACAAATAGGGCCTAACAGATAAATACAACAATCTTAAATTAGTTCCAATTCTGTAAGATCACGCGCCACAAGCAAGAGTGAAGGAGGATGCCAAACCACTGGATCTCGTACACCACGATCCTTCCACGTGGTGGTCATCCTCGTAAAAAGCTAATGCTTTTAGAAAAATCCCACCAAAATGAACAATCAAATTCAAAAAAGCAAACAAAATGAACAGCCCGCGGGCCTGGCCCGGCCCAGAAACACCACATGCGATGCGTGTCAGCAAAGGACGGACCCCGGTTTTCACCGTCTCGTGGCGGCCTCTCATTGGCCCACGTACCAGCCCTAAATGAAACTTGCCACACCCAAAGCCCCAACACGTGTTGCTCTTCAATGAAAGATCCCTTGAATCGACGGCCCAGATCTCCCCATCTCGCATTCAGCGTTCTACGTCACACCAACTGTGCATGTCGGATACATTTTCCCTTTCTTGCCCGAGACGGTGACGGGCAGCTGCCCGCCCAATCACCCACTACTATAATGTCCTCTCCTCATTCTCTTTTTGTTCATCAGGCTTCACCATCTCTGATTAATCTATCATCTTTTTCTCAGCTGTTTGAATTTTGAAGAAGAAATAAATATTCTGTAACCTTTTTGTATTTTTGATTTCGTATTCATGGCTGGTATGTGCTGTGGAGTGAATATGGGTGAGACGGAGACCAGTTCCCCGGTCGTGCCCAGCTCGAGATCCGCCAGGCGGCGGAGGATGGAAATCCACCAGTTCAACTTCCTGCCCACCGATTCGGCGGTGGCTCCGCCGTCGGAGGGCGGCGGCGTCGGGAGGAAGAGGCGAAGGATGGATGCTGTTGTTCCGAGCGTCGTGCCTCACAGAGAGAGCGCAAACGCAGCTCAGAAATGCCAAGGTGTGGAGAAACAGAAGGACATATCCAATCAGCTATCCGGAGGAGAGATAGCGCCGCCGTCTGGCTCGCTCGGTGCGGCCTCGGAGTTCCCGAAGTTCGGCTTGACATCTGTTTGCGGACGGCGGAGAGATATGGAGGACGCTGTCGCGATTCTCCCTTCTTTCTGCGGTGGGGATCAAAAATCTCCGGCAGGGTTGCATTTCTTCGGAGTCTACGACGGCCATGGCTGCTCACATGTAAGCAATTTAATTCCCGCCTAATTAAATCACATCTAATTGCTCACAATTTTTCGGTGAATTGATTTTAATTTGGTTAATTATTTTCCAGGTGGCGGCGAAGTGCAGGGATCGGATGCACGAGATCGTGAAGGACGAGATTCACAACGGCGGCTCGTCTTCATGGCAGCAAACCATGTCTCAGAGCTTCTCGAAGATGGACAAGGAGGCCGGAGAGTGCTGCCGCGGCGCCGAAAACGGCGCCTGCGCCACCGCTTGCCGCTGTGAGCTTCAGACCCCGCAGTGCGACGCCGTCGGGTCCACCGCCGTTGTTGCGGTGGTTACTCCCGACAAGATCGTCGTGTCCAACTGTGGTGATTCTCGCGCTGTCCTTTGCCGTAAAGGCGTCGCAATTCCCCTGTCTGTGGATCATAAGGTGGGTTAAATCCCTAAATTCCCAAATTTTCCCCTCTAAAATCTTAATTATTTATACCGTGGACTGATTTTTTTTAATTATATTATTATTTGGCAGCCGGACCGGCCAGATGAGCTGAACCGTATACAAGAAGCCGGCGGCCGGGTCATATACTGGGATGGCCCCAGAGTCCTCGGAGTTTTGGCCATGTCTCGTGCAATAGGTAATTAATCAAATTCTCGAATTTATCCCGTAAATCATAAATTCGTTATCGATTGAAACTAATAATTATATGTTTGGTTCAGGTGATAATTATCTGAAACCCTATGTGATATCTGAGCCGGAGGTGACGGTCACCGAGCGTACGGCGGAGGACGAGTGCCTCATCCTAGCAAGCGACGGCCTCTGGGACGTGGTCTCCAACGAGACCGCCTGTGGGGTGGCGCGTATGTGCCTGAAATTCCGGAAACCGCCGTCCCCGCCGAGATCTCCGGGAAATGAAATCAAAGTCACGGCGGCCGGCGAGAGCTCCGACCAGGCTTGCTCGGATGCGTCGATTCTGTTGACGAAGCTGGCGTTGGCACGTCACACCGCAGATAACGTCAGCGTCGTGGTGGTGGATTTGAGGAGGAGCTAAAGAAAAACGGATGGGTCTTAATTATCCGTTTTTTTTCAATAAACTTAGATTATTAGCGGATTAGAGAAATATGTTTAGTAAAAATATATAAAATATATAGTATGTTTTTCAATGTCTCCTTGGAGGAAGAGGGGAAATTGATTCTGGGAGGAGAGTTTTTAACTACCAAGAGTTACTACGATATAAATTTAGATTAGCTTTAAGTATGTTCTGTTGTGAGTTTTTTCATTATGTATAAATGGCTTAGAGTAGATTTAGTTCTACTTTTCTTGAAATGAAGATTAGTTGTTGAAATTGTTTGAGCTTTTTTTTTTCTTTTTTTTTTTTTTATCTTGCAAATTAAACTATTATTATCTTCACGTGTTATTTAGCAATTGTTGATCCGGCGTATGTTTTTAAGTTTATAAGCCGTCTCTTTCACGATTGATGTACTTATAAAGACTCGGAAACATAAATTGGTTGGGAAAGGTAAAAGAAAAAAGTTTTTCTTTTTAACTGCCAGTCAAAGTTAAAAGAACCGTGAATCCATTTATTTCGAAGAACAGGCTATCTTTGTTTTCCTTGTTATTTGAATTATTAATCTAATAACTACACGTGTTAATGTCTACTAAGCGATCAAGTGTATTTAAATGATGATGATAGTAATGGAGAAAGAATTCCATGAACATATACTAATAATAACAAAGACTCTTTGATGTGTTTAATTTTATTTGTCATCATTAATTATTTTGCGAAAACTAATAAAAACGTTTCTCGTCATAATTAATTATTTTATGAAAATTAATAAAAATGATTCTTGTTATAATTATACATATAAAATTCCTATAAGATTTTTTTAAATAATTAAATATGTGAAATAAGAAATATATAAATAGAGTTACTAAGTAATATTTAATTCTTATCGTATTTTCTTTTATAAGTTACAAAATGCATTCTATTTATTTAATTTGCATTTACTATCACAAAACATACCTTTTTTCATTTTCAAAAAAAAAGAAGAAGAAAAAAAGAAAAATTATTGAATGAATCGAAAAGTACCTTTCCAAAAGAGAAAACTTTGATTGTTGGAATCGAAGAAAACATTTTCAAAAAGATAAATAATTGTTAGAACCATTTTTTTTTTGAAAATAATACAATTATTGTCACATAAACTATCAAATCATGATACAATGGATTAGAAGTTTTACTACATAAATACAAGAACGCGTAAATAAATCAAATATATAAAAGAAAGTTTCTTAACAGAAAAATAATTAAACTGCAGTTATGTAGAATAACATTTTGGTGAATAGGTCGTTCTATACTTCCTTCTTCTTTTAATAGTAATATTCTATATAGAGAGGATTATTATATCATCCTTTAGATTAGAGACGAGGGTTGGAGTAAACCAAATCCTCTATATAATAACGATATTTTCTATGTATCAGAGGATGATTGGAGTTGGACTTCGATGTATTCATATGCATGTTTGAGTTTTTTTTGTTTTTTTTTTGAAGTAGAGCCGAAATATATTTTGAATTAAATTGTACTTCCTCACTCCTCCCATAAAAATAGTCCAATATTCTATTTACATTCGTCCCACAAAGATAGTTCAGTTACTATATTTAACATATCGTTAAATTTTTATTTCCACACATACCCTTAATTAATATTCTTGAAATACTAGTATTCTACATTGTAAATTGAAAATTGATGATTACAATGTAAAATCTTACTATTCCAATAACAAAAACATTAATTTCAATACTGATTTTTATAAGCATTAATTGACATTAATAAAGTCAAAAAGGGTATAATTGGAAAATACTAACTAAATTAATAACTCACTATATTAACTACCCATTTCTTAATTCGTGTGAAATCAACTACGGAACTATCATTTTGGGACGGTACGAGTATGTAAAATTTATTAGGTTGGGCTGTACTATGTAGATAGTCAAGTCTCCCTTTGGAGGAGTGTTTTATTTTATTGATTCGACTTATTAAATCACATTGAGGAGAATCGCATTCCTCCTTAGGACTCATTCAAAAATCATCTTGCCAGATGTCAAAGTTTTGTTGTTGAGTTTTAATACTATAAATTAATCTAGTCGTCTGGAAGAAGGAAAAATTAAAACTAGCAATGCCGCGTGGTCTTCACTGAAAAGGCCAAGCAATCTTAATGCTTTAATTAAACCAAATTAATCCTTTAAAAATAAATTATAATGATGATTAGGACTTGATCAGAGTTTGGTTGGTCAGGCCAAATTTAAAATCAAATTGATTAACAGCTGGCGAGATCCCAGGTTCACAGACAGCTGGGCAAGATTTTAATTAGTGCAATATACATGCACACATATATAATGGCCCAAGTTAATCAGATTTTGAAATTGTCTCCAAGATTATTGGGTTTGGGTCCAATAATTCATGTAGACAACAAATTTTTTATTAAGTATGATTTAGCACTAACGAAGAATGTTGATCAATCCACTCCTCTCGTAATATTAAAATTTAAACAAACAAAAAAAAAAAGGTGGTAAAAGTTCAATAGTTAAATTAAATCTACTTAGATGGACGAGTCCTTTTCCCAGACCAACTAGTTAAACATGAGAAAAATAATATGTGAGAAATTGCTTGTTTGATGTAAGCAAAATTATTATTATTATTATTTTAACAAAAGTATTGAAATTTAAATGTCGAACCTGATCAACGCCATTCTAACCATTGGATTTTTCATTATTTAATTAAAAGTTATTTTTTTTAAAACCTCATATTATTTCAAATAGCTGGAAAGTACATATAATGGTGTGCAAAACAGTAAATACTTGATGGTAATATAATTATGGATTTTATTGATAAGTTGTGATTCTGAATATTGCTAACTTACTGGTTGTGGTAACATGCCATGCATTCGTGAAGCGAGCTAACGACTTCAATTTGCAACTTGGATTTTAATAGATAGCAATTTGGCATAACATATATGATGTAACAAGTAGCAACCACTAAGATTAACACGTGGAGAATAATTCCATTCTTGAATCGTAGATGATATTTGTTTACTAAACTTATTATATATCTTCATTATGGGGAAAAGTAATCCAACGAATAATGTCAAATAGCTATTATAATTTATTGGCGAAATTTTTAAATAGTCTTTTAAATGGGGTTTATTTGTACACTGATAGTCAATTAAATTTTAAATTAAACAATACTCCTATTATTCCAAGATCAGGTTACAAAGCCAAGTGGTAAAATATTGGTTTTTGTTAAGACCGAGCTGACAACTACGAGGAAGGGGCTGATCAGTCCCTGAGCCCAACTTGCAACAAGCCAAAATCTTACTTAAACCTATTTTGCTAAGAGAATAGAGCGAAGGGGAAGACAGACTACAAAAAGAAATCCTTCCTGAATTGAATTCTACTGAGCAATTTTCATCCCTAAATTTGTCAATTGGTTCAAAATTATGACATGAAAATACCACAAAACTCTCACTATAAAAAAATTAATAAATATAAATCAAAATAAATAATAATAATAATAATAATAATAAAATAATAATAATAATAATAATAATAATAATATGTTGGCAGTAAAGTGGTCACACTGCTGCCATCAGTCGTCGGAATATTTTTTTTGGTCCCCTGAAAATATTTTCCAAAGATTTTTTATATATAATTTATTTATCAAACAATTAATGCTATATATTCGAAACTTCTTACTTGATCGTAATAAATACTTTATTTGATTGAGGAAAAAAAAAACACACTTAACATGCAAATGTTGTTATATATTTCTTACTCATTAAAAATAAATCTTATTTGATAGCAAATTATTGTTATATATTTCTTACTTAATATTTAAAATTTTCTTACTTTATATGAAAAAAATAAGAAAGTTTCTTGTTTTATGTCTTTTTTTACTTTATGCATGAAAAATAAGAACTCTTTATTTCATGTCCAAAAGTGTAGAAAATTTCTTCTTTTATGTGTAGAAAAGTAAGACAATATCTTTCTTATAGTTATATTTTTTATATTTGAAATTTTTTAGCAAACAAGAAAATAAATAGAACATTTTTGCGGCGGGCGGGCGCCAGAAAAGTTATCGTTGGCGGACAGCGACGGCCGAGCAGTTGGCTGTGGTCGTGGTTATTGATATTATTTTTAGTTATATTAGTATTATTATTTTAATAAAGAGTAACATTTCCAACAATTTTTTTATATGATGTATTTGATAATTATCCTCTAATTTATTCTTACAGGTTTTATTAAAAAAAAAAATCATTAAAGAAAACACTTAGAGATGAATCCATATGAGATACTAAATCAAATATTCTTTAAAAATAATATAGTTTCATTTTTCTAGTTTAAATGAATGACAACTTAGTATTTATATCAATGACACACATCTCATTAGATAAAACATATAAATATGTACTATATTTATAAAATATATATGATACCTATGCATAACAAGATACTCGACAGATGATACACGGAAGGTAAAAATATGAATATTAAAAAATAGAAACAGACTAAGAGTTGATCAGATGCAATTAGCTGAGCTAATTAAGAAATTAGTTGAAAAAAGAGTAGTTAGTATTACTAATTAATAATACAAATAAGTAATAATAATGTCAAAGGGTTGTTGATGATTGGGAGTTGACAAGAGGCGTGGTACGAAGATATTTGGGGGCTCCACATTGATTCGAATCTCTTTTCCTTTTAACCAGACTGCGACAACTCTCATCACATGATTCATTAGTCATCAACATAGCTCCTTAGGTGCCGCCACATCTCTCTTTTCATTTGAGGTCCCCCTCATCTCGAGTCAATGGTAAATGATGACGCCACGTTGTCACTGGATATATGTAAAGATTAATCAGTTATTTTGATAATTTTGTCCCATATTTTCTTTTAATCAAATTCGTTAAAAATATATTTTTTCATCCAACACATGATAAAATTAAATCAATAATAAGTTTATTACAATAAATAATATTTAGATTTCCACCTATAATAATAAAATTATTGATTCTTCAAAGATTATCGCGAATAATAATAAAATTATTTAATAATAAAATTACAACATACACTAATACTTATAACTAGACATCAAATTTATTTTTAATTATTATCAACTTAAAAAAAGTTCTATTTTTTATTTTATTTTTTCAATACATTCATGTTTTAAATGATTGTCAACTCAACCGAAATAATTTTTATAACACAATAATAATTGTAAGCGTACATTTTCTGTACAATTATATTTTTAAAAATTAAACTAGCACTCCAAAAAAATAATCCAGAATTGAGGGATAAATACCTCGGAAAAGCCCAAATTCCCTCATAAAATCACATTTACGAGGGTACACATCCCTCTCCTCGGATATAAATCATTCATAAATTTCACATCTCGCTAAAAACCAAAGAACAGATTAATTTGTAAGTATTGAGTATAAAATATATTTACATTCGTAATCTCTTATCTGTTATCAACAAATGTGTCATCATTCTTCTTATGTGTACATACAAAATCTCATACGCAAGGTCCGGTCTACTCTTCTCCCGTTCCTGTATTCAAAGGAAATTATCAAATAATTAATATTAAACAAGAAAAATAAAAATTATTACCATTTAAAGTTATTTATAATCCAATGAGTGATCAATCGCAGACTTAGCCCCCCAACCCCACCCCATCCACCCCCATTTTTGCTTTGATAACCCTGTACCGGGGTCATTAGGCTCTCTTCACCTATACACGCTGCACTGGTTGGACCTGACGCGGTTTTCTGGCTTATCTCACTATGTCTGTCACGCCCTAGTTGAGTTGCATGAAAGATAATAAAATTATTTATCATTTATAATACTAAAAAGTTGTAATTTATTAAAGAAATAGGTTGATTATCTTTAGACGTCTACATCAACGCACTTTGACCTCTTCTCACTCCAAGCCCACATATGCTTATACTCATTCGGTCTTTCGTCGTACTTTGTTTGCATCCCTTTATAAAATATTATTTGCACATCGACCTCCCTATATAGATCCACGTTCCAATAACAATGATTCTGCAAAATAAAATATTTATAACTCACACACACACGCGCGCGCGCGCGCGCGCACACACACACACACACACACACACACACACACACATATATATATATATATATATATATATGATTCTCAACAAAAATTAATGAGTTATTGTGCATAAATTATTTACCTTGAATAGAGTCCATCACGAAGCACGTCTATGATCAGGGACTGCCATTTATGTCCATGCGACGACATCAAATTCTTTCTCGACGATCTCTTTATAAATATTCAAAAACTTCTTCCTCTCATTATGCAGTTTATAGTTATTATAGTTAAAAAATATTATTTAATAAAAGAGTGATCTAGAAATTATAATTACTAATTTTCTTACAGGTCATCGATAAAATAAACCTCGTATCGAGCACCTAATGAAATCACTACAGGCCGAGATGTACCGGCGTCGGACAGTGTGAATGAGACGAACTCTGGTAGATTTGTTGTAGCCGCTACTGCTGGTGAACCGAGACCCACATAGTTGTCGTCATGATCGTCTAAGTGACGTGATGAAAAGGATGACTCCAGATCTCTAGCCTCGATCATATAGACTTACCTCATTTGTAACCAACTCACAAGAAATCTTCTAATTCTTGTGATTTTACTTCCAGATGTCATTCAACTTGTAGTTTTCTTTGTGAAAATAAGGATGTTAACATTGGCATATAAGGCTTGGGCATCTATGCAATAACATAATTTCTAATATACTATAATCTCTCCATCTTCCATAGTGTATCAAAAATCTTTAATTATGTGAATCTTGTAAGTTGGAAAAAATGCACAACATTCACTTTTCTTTTGTTTCACCTCATACAACTTCTCATTTTCAACTTGTCTTCTATGGTGTATGGGGATTGGGGACCATCATTTACCACCTCTACAGATGGTTACAAACATTATGTTCATTTTGTGGATGATTTCACACACTACACGTGGATTTACCCTCTCACAAGCAAGAGTGAATTATTTAAAAATTTTCAATAGTTTAAAAAACTTGTGGAAAGACAGTTCAATTCCAACATTAAGACCTTTCGGTTTAACTCTAGAGGAGCATACAAAATACTAAAACCATTACTTACCCCTCTTGGGGTGGATATAAAATATCCTGTCCTTACACTCATCCCAAAAATGGGAAAGCTGAAAGAAAGCATTAACACATCCTTGATATTGGACTTTCTTTTCTGACTAATGCTCATGTTCCTCAATCATATAAGTGGCATGCCTTTGTATTCCAGTTCATACTATTAACAGGCTTCCATCTTCAACAATTCACAACATCTCTCCTTATCATATACTCTTACACGTACCACCTAATTACTATCTACTCAAGATCTTTGGTTGTGCTTGTTTTCCATTTCTTAGACCATACAACAATTCCAAGCTTTAGTTCAGATCACACAAGTGCATTTTTCTGGGCTATAGTCTTTACAAGGGATACAAATGTCTCAGTCCCACCGGGAGAATGCATATGGTAAGGGCTGTATCTTTTAATGCAAATGTATTCCCTTATTCATCTATCTTTACTTTCTTTCTAGACTCCTCTTACACGATATAAAATCAGCCCTTCCTATATTGCTATTATTTCCTCCCATAAATCAAAATCATAAAGTGCAATTACAACATCCCCCTCCACAAACCTCGATCACTACAATCTTCACCTACTCAACTAATATCCTCACAGTGAATCAGTCTCCTTAGCCTCAACCTCCACCACATGAACCTCCTCCCTTAACTCATCTTATGCAAAAAAGATCCAGGAGTGTCATATACAAGCTTAAAGCTCTTGGTGCTATCTTAACACCTGCACCTTCCTCTATTCCCTAGCCCTAAGTGATTCAAATTGGAAGGCGGTAATGGACGTTGAATTTCATGCTCTTCTTCACAATAAAACTTGGGATCTTACTCTCCTAATATGAATTTTATTAAAAATAAATGGGTGTTCAGAATCAAACAAAAACCTGATGTCTCTCTTGACAAGTTTAACGTAAGACTGGTGGTAAAAGGGTTCCAAAAAAATCCAGGGTTTGAGTACTTGAGACATATAATCCTGTTGTCAAGGCTTGTCCATTACAGTCATGCACACTCTTGCTGTCACAAAAGGTTGGAGAATATAGTAGATTGACATAAATAATGCATTTTTAAATGGTGACCTTCTTGAACCAGTGTATATGCACCATCCTGAATGGTACACTAATGTTTCAAACCCTACATATGTTCACAAGCTCAAGAAGACTCTTTATGGGTTGAAACAGGCTCTGAGAGATTGGTATGACAAGCTAAAATCCTTTATTCTTTCATTTGGTTTTGTGAGATCTTACTCAGAATCGTCTTTCTTCTATTTGAGGCACAACAACAAATTGGTTTTAGTTCTAGTGTATGTGGATAATCTTCTACTCACAAGTAATGATGATCAGTCTATTCAACAAGTAATCTTTAAACTTCGTGCAACATTTTCCTTAAAACCTTAGGAGAGGTGAACTTCTTCTTAAGTATAGAGACTCATAAGAATGATCATGGAATTTTGCTAAACCAGTCAAAACATGTCATTTATCTTCTACATAATACTCACCTGTCAAACTGTAAAACCGACCTTTCTCTCTATTGTTCTAATCAAAAACTGAAACTCAGTGATAACATAACCCTCAATGATCCATTCTTCTATAGAACCATTATTGGAGCTCTACAATATCTCACAATAGTATACCAGATTTGTCTTTCATTGTTAACAAACATAGTCAGTTCTTACATGCACCTACAATCAATCACTAGATAGTCTGCAAAAGAGTTCTCAGGTATCTCAAAAGGATCAATCACCAAAGGGCTCCTTTTTCAACCTTCATCTTAGTGCAGTCTCTCTATCTTTACAGATGATGATTGGGTAAGTAATTTGGATGGTAGGAATTTACAAAGTGGTTATTGTGTCTTTTTTGTTCCATATCTCTCGGCTTGGGCATCCAGGAAATAAAGTGTGGTTTCCAGAAGCAGCACTGAAGTTGAATACAGATCCATAGCTACTGCTACCACTTCAATTATGTGGCTTCACTCTCTTCTTAGTGAACTAGGAATTCATTTAACTAGACCGTCCTTCCTGTGGTGTGATAATCAGAGTGCAATATTTGTTGTGTGGCTCGCCGTTGGTTACCCGCTATTTTTTACGAAATAGAAGCGTTGGTTAGATGGTCATCGACAATGTTTTCGGCTCAGACATCAATCAATAGGATGTCCATAATTAGCCGAACTTCAAGCCTTAGCCCCTTCAGACTTGTCGAGTGCAGCCCGTTCCAGCTGTTGGGGCCCGATCAACCGAGTGCAGCCTACTACCAGACTCAACCTACTCCAACCCTCCAACTCAGGCCTGGCCCGATGGACTTCCAACACAGGTGGTCCCCGTTGTCGCTCTCCGATGGCTTGGAAGCTGTCCGCACCTACGATTTACCGAAAAAAGAATTATGAACAATAATACTTATTACTAACCTTAACTAATTAAGAAATGCTCAATAATTAATCGATTAGTATAAGAAAACCCCCTTGATTAATAATGAGATGCCGTTGTTGCTGTCAATCTAATTTCTGGCCAGAATCGAACAAGAAACCTCAAGGGTGTCGGATCAGGGATCCTGGCCCTTACTTGCAGCAAACCAGCGACACGAAGACACCGTTGGGATGAAAGCCCAGTAGGTCACCGCCGCCTGGTGTTCGAAACCAAAATCTCTATCGCCGCCGAACCCCAACACGAAAAACCAGTTCGTCGCCGGCAAAACTTTTTATCCGATGGGTCACAGAGAACAAGATCAGGAAAAAGAAAGCAAGAGGAAAAGAGTTCTGTCAATTCTTAGAGAGTTAGAGAGATTAGGTGCCAAGTATCGTACATTCCCGCAGAGGCGTGGCTAACGGCCCTTTTATACCCCTGGAGTGGCGTAGGTTTAGGAAAATGCTAACCATAAGGGGCTCGGTTAAACACCAAAGAATGAGATGAAAAAAATAGCCCAGATTAAAACTGAAGTCAAATGAGTCAAGGGTCGGGTTGACCTTCCAGGTGGGCCGGGTTGCTGGGCTTTTCGTTGTGGGTCCGACAAAGGTAAATTGGGTTGCCCTTATTGAAAGTCATTTGGGCCTACTCCAACATACTCCACCTTGACCCAAATCTTATGTGTCGATTCCGGTTTGCTGCTAGGAACCAAAGGATTCTCATCATCGTCGTCCCAATACTTGCACAAATAAAAAATCTCAACGGCATGTTAGCATAAATACCAAGGGAAAAATAAAAAAAGAAAATTTGTGTATTAATGAATACGCCTTACCTCACACTTACCATCACGGCCTAATCGATCGTGTCAAAGTTCAAAATATTCAAACACGTTCATAATTTGCTCGCGGGAAAACACTCAGTGTTCATATCAGCCATGTTATACCAGACGAATTTTTCTCAAGATCGATAATTTGATCGGCAACAACATCACGAATGAAATGAAGACGCACATTTGAATGCTTTGTACGTTCTTGAAAAATATAATTTTTGAAAATTTGAATCACCGCTTGATTATCAAAAAATAACACAACATTGCCGTCTAAAACACCTATCAGACAATAGGCCCTTTAACCAGATAGCTTCTTTAAAAGAATCAGTTATAGCAATATATTCAGCCTCAGTTGTAGATAAAGTAACAATAGGTTGCAACTGAGATTTCCAACTAATACAAGAGCCACATAAAGTAAAAATATACGAGGTTGTGGATTTTGAACTATCTCTATCATTTGCATAATTAGAATCAACATATCATTTGAGTAAAACACCGTCAGGCGATTTGAAAAATCTCAAACCAAGACTCACAGAGAATTCAAACTAACATAATAACCATTCCAAAGCCTCCCAATGGAGTCTACCAGGATTAAACATGTATCTACTCAAACAACTAACAACATAACCAATGTCAGGCCTAGTAATAACCATGAGATACATCACAAAACCAATCGCATTTGAATGTTTTTCATATCACCAATCTCAGTTTCAGTCTTAGGGTACCGAGACTTACTTAGCATAATATTTGGAGTAAGTGGAACTTCGGTAAGATCCGCATCAGTCATGGAAAACTTACTCAAAATCTTTCAACATAGGAAATTTGATTTGAGAATATTGAACAATTTTTCCTACCCTAACAATGTCCATGCCTAAAATGCATTTTGCACCACCAAACTTCTCATATCAAACATATCACATAGACAATTTTGAACATGCTCAACAGACTTGATGCAAGGACTCACAAGTAACATGTCATCAACATAAATGAGTAAGAAAACAGGAACATTTGCAGATTCTTTAAAGTACAGGCAATGATCATACGAGCTACACTTAAACTTTAAAGAAAGCATACAAGCATCAAACTTTTTGTTCTACTGTCTAGGAGATTGCTTCAAACCATACAACGATTTTATAAGCAAGCAAACAAAATTAGGGTTCGTATTGTCAATAAAACCTTCTGGCTGCCCCATAAAAATTTTCTCATCTAATTCACCAGGCAAAAAACCATTTTTAACATCAATTTGTTTCAACTCCAAATCAAAATGAGCAACTAATACAAGCATAATACGTATAATGGTGAATATGACAACCAGGGCCAAAATTCTTGTATAATCTACTCCCTTCTTTTGAGTAAATCCCTTAACGACAAAGTCTGACCTTAAATCTAACCCCTTCATTTTCCTGCTTGACCTTGTATAACCACTTACGATCTACGACATGACAATCATCAAGTTTAGGTACAATGGTCCACATTTGGTTAATATGCAAAGAGTTCATTTCATCATTCATGGCATTTAACCATGCATGAGAACTCACAAATTTCAAGGCTTCAGGATACGTTTTCGGTTCATTACTATCAATAGATTCAAATACACTAAAAGCATACGACGTCAGATGATAATCATGTAAAAGCACAGATTTGGAACGAGTTATTTTCTCCCTATATTTAGCAAGTTGATAATCATCTAACCCATGTTTATCATGCGTATCACGCATATTTTCAACATTTTCAGTATGCACATCAGAGGTTTGAACATTTTCGGCAGGTAAATTTCCAGAAACATAAATAGAGACATCAACAAGCACATTTTCAGTTTCAATAGGCATATTTTGAGAATCACCAAACTTATTAACATGCATAGGCTCCACCTCACTTGGAGTCGAGTTAGATTCATTAATAACAGGTACAAAATTATGTAAACATGGAAATTCAAACTCATTGAAAATCACATCACGACTAATTATCACTTTAAAACCCGGTTCACTCCTGAGCCACAACCTATAACCCTTAACACCCTCCGGATAACCCAAGAAAACACATTTCACAGAACGAGGCTCAAGCGTATCATGTATTGATGAACAAAAGCAGCACAACCAGAAATATGCAAGTTTGAATAATCAATCTCTTTTCCACACCAAACTACCTCAGGACATCTACCATTCAAAGGTACAGAAGGGGACCTATTAACTAAATATGCAACCGTTAATAAGGCCTCGACCCAAAACCTTTTTGAAAGACCAGAAGTGAACAATATACATCTAACTCTTTCGAGTAGTGTACGGTTCATTCGTTCCACAACCCTATTTTGCTGCGGGGTATACGAATTTGTCCGATGCCTTTGAATGCCGGACTCGACACAGAGTTTATCAAAAGAGTTATTACAAAATTCAAATCCGTTATCTGTCCTAAGAAATTTGATCCATTTTCTAGTTTGATTTTCAATTAATGTTTTTCAAGTCTTAAACTTTTTGAATACGTCAGACTTACGACACATGGACGAGATTTAGAGCTACTCTTTCCTTTGCCTTTTTTAAGAAAAAATTGGATTATTTTGATTAGTAGAGGTCTGACGGTTTTGAAAATGGTTTCTCGACCTACCTCTAACAAAATTAACCTCACCATGACTATTACTTCCCTTATTAACTTTTAAATTCAACTCCTTACTTTTTAAATCATTTATTACCATATCGAGACTTACCTGATCTCTACCATACTTAATCGCAGATTTAACATCATTATAAGAATCAGGAATAACATTTAAAAGTACAATAGGGGAATAATCGTCAATATGTTTGTCACCAGTTTGCTTGATGTCCAGGATGAGTTTTGTAAAAATGTCAAGATTACCATCAATATCTTTGGACAAATCAAGCTCAAACCTATAAAGTTTTTCAAGTAAAAATAGTTCACTCGACAAAGACGTTTCAGTATAAATCTCTTCTAATTTGTCCCAAAGTTCTTTTGTAGAATCAACTTTGCCACATTTACATAACACGGAGTCAGATAAAATTCAAAATTATAGATGAATACGCATATTCATCAATTTCAGATTTTTTCTGGGCAGTGGTTCCAGCAGTAAATGGAAAGTCAATCGCTTTGAAAACTTTTTGTTGAACCAAAATACCTTTCATTTTCTGCTGCCAAACTTGAAAATCTCATTTTCCATCAAACGGTACCAAGTTAAAAGATGAAAGAGATGTCATTTTTAAAATACAAAAGTTTTTGCAAAAATGACACATATAAACACGAAGTTTCAGAAAAAATGCACAAAGCACAAAAACGAGGCAATCACAGATTTCAAAAGATAACATGCACAAATCATATTATGAACGAATCACAGTGACGAACATACATTGGATTTACAAGTAAATCACGGCTAATGCTTGTCGGTCCGATAACTAACTTATCGAAATAAGTCAGTTACCGACCTTAGCACAAAATCGACAATCCACGCCCCTCCAGATCCCCTATGGCACTAAGTGGCTCGGGCAAGAGAGTTTCACGTACGTGAATTATCGAGAGATTACGAACGATCAATTTAAGTGAAAAAATAATTAACGAGATATGATAAACGACACGTAATCAACAGATTATTAGCGAGGGCACAAAGCAAACACGTTCGACTAACCTAGAATTAACCAAGATCTACAAGCTAGATCCCAAACAGTTAAACCGGCTACAAGCGATATTTACACTACGAAAGTAAAACGGAGAGGATCAATCCAATTTACCAGAGCGAGATCCCACGTAGGGACCCCAATCCACCAGAGCGGTGGACGACGAACGCTCTAATACCATTGTTGTGTGGCTCGCCGTCTGGTGCCTGCTATTTTTCACGAAACAGAAGTGTTGGTTAGATTGTCGTCGACAATGTTTTCGGCCCAGACAGCAATCAATAGGCTGTCCGTAATTAGCCAAAACCTTCAGCCGAACTTCAATCCTTAACCCCTTTAGACTTGTCGAGTGCAGCCCGTTCCAGCTATTGGAGCCCAATCCACCGAGTGCAGCCAGCTACTAGACTCAGCCTTGCAACTCAGGCCCGGCCCGATGGACTGCCGACACAGGTGGTCCCCGTTGTCGCTCTCCGATGGCTTGGCAGCTGTCCGCACTTTAAATTCACCGGATAAAGAATTATGAACAACAATACTTATTGCTAATCTTAACTAATTAAGTAATACTCAGTAATTAATCGATTAGTATATGAAAACCCCTTTGATTAATAATGAGATGCCGTCGTCACTGTCAATCTGATTTTTGGCCAGAATCGAACAAGAAACCTCAAGGGTGTCGAAACCGAAAGCTCTGTCGCCATCGAACCCCAACACGAAAAACCAATTCTTCGTCAGCAAAACTTTCTATCCGATGGGTCACAGAGAACAAGATCAGGAAAAAAGAAAGCAAAAGGAAAAGAGGACTGTCAATTTTTAGAGAGTTAGAGAGATTAGGTGCTAAGTGTCGTACATTCCCAAAGAGGCATGACTAATGACCCTTTTATACCCCTGGATCGGCGTAGGGTTAGGGAAAGGCTAACCATAAGGGGCTCGGTCAAACACCAAAGAATGAGACAAAAAAAAGGGCCCAGATTAAAACCGAAGTCAAATGGGTGAAGAGTCAGGTTAACCTTCCAGGAGGGGTAGGTTGCTGGGTTTTTTGTTGTGGGCCCGACAGAGATGAATTAAGTTGCCATTCTTGAAAGTCATTTGGGCCAACTCCAACAATATCATCGATGTTCATTATATCATGGATAATAGCAAGAAAATATTGTGGACATCAAATTCAGATATGTGCCTTCTCAAGACCAAGTAGTTGATGCCCTCACATGTAAATTATTTTTTTAATCCCTATAAAAGAAAGGAGAAATTACCGTTTAGTGACAAAACCAAACTTGTATCTACCATTTAATTTTTTTAATTAGTTTTGTCCCATATAGGCCAAATTAATATTATTAATTAATAAATGATAGATAGGAATGGACTGTATCGCCCCTAAATAAATTCACGATATACGGATTACTCTGATAATTCTATTTCATATTTATTTTCCCATCCCGAGTCCTGGACGTCGCTTTTCACCGTCATCTCACAAATTTCGAACTCGAAATAAAGCCTTTTAAAATTTCATACGAATTTAATTTCGAACTCAAAATAAAGCCTTTTAAAATTCCATACTAATTTAATGGGATTTAATCCTATGTGAATAACCTTTTAATATGTGAATGGAGAGTCTTAAACGTCGCTTTTCACCGTCATCTCACAAATTTCGAACTCGAAATAAAGCCTTTTAAAATTTCATACGAATTTAATTTCGAACTCAAAATAAAGCCCTTTTAAAATTCCATATTAATTTAACGGGATTTGATTGATCCTATGTGAATAACCTTTTAATATGTGAATGGATATGTATGTGAATGGATATGATTGAGTTTATTTCATAAAATTTAATTTTATATTCTCTTTTTATAGATTTTCATACTTTTTTTAACGGATATGATTGAATTTCATACATATTTTTTAAGAATTTTATGAAATTCTAAAAACTCGTAGAAACGAGTATGAAATTCTTAAAAAACTTTTTTTTAACGACATATTGAATTTCATACATATTTTTTAAGAATTTTATGAAATTCTAAAAACTCATAAAAATGAGTATGAAATTCTTAAAAAATATGTATGAAATTCAATCATTCACGTTAACTAAAAACGTATGAAAATTTATAAGAAGAGAGTATGAAATTAAATTATATGAAAGAAACTCAATCATATTCTAAAAGGATCAATCAAATACCGTTAAATTAGTTAACGTATGAAAATTTATAAGAAGAGAGTATGAAATTAAATTATACGAAAGAAACTCAATCATATTCTAAAAGGATCAATCAAATACTTTTCAAATTAGTATGAAATTCTCATATCCCGTCAAATTAGTACGAAATTTTAATCAGTGTAAAATTCTAAAAAATCATTCCAAATTAGTGTATGAAATTCTCATATCCGGTAAATTAGTACGAAATTTTAAAGGGAAGTATGAAATTCGAACTACTCCGATTTTGAAAATCGTGTGAATTGTATTTTGGAAATTGTATGAATCGTAATGACATGTGTAACCATACATCGAATCAGAAAACAATCGTTTGTATGCAGATAGTTTTTGCATGAAGTTAGGGAGTTGTATAAGATGGTTTGTATTAATGTAGTATTAATGTAGTTTCAACAGGGGGTTAAATATAAAAAACATATATGAGTTAAATATAAAAAATATATAAAAAATGTTTGACCTAAATGAAATATGATTCTTTACTTTTGGTCTAATCGATAAAAACCCACGAAAGAAATTCCTTGTGCTCTCCGTGGTTTGGTTTGAAGGGGGTGTATTACAATACTCTGTTGTACATAAGCTATTCTAGTTGTACATACAGTAAACTTTGTTGTACATGAAGCTATACTAGTTGTACATATAATTAACGTAATTAAATATTACTTAACTGCTTTTAGTTAGTTGAAAAGGAGTTATTTAAGGGATTAGTTAGAAGGGTAGCTTGATAATCTGGTATCTTAGCTTAGTGGCTAAGCTCTCTATTGTGTATAAATAGCAGAAAACAGGAGAGGAAAAGCAATGCAAGTTTATTCTCAATTTATCACAAATATGTATTTGTCATGTGTTTGTTAACAGTAATCTATGGTGTTATATTCTTTTCTCCATATTTTGATTTTGAGCAAGTGGAGAGTCCGAATTTTAATTTGAGTTGATATGGTTCAAAATTGGTTTACCTATTGGATATGAGAGAAAAGGTAGGTGTAATATAAAACTCAAAAGATAATCGGAAGGTAAAATTGTAAAACTGTCTCAATAATTTAGGGTCGTGTCAATTTATACCACTAAATATATTCGGTGACAAATTTACTCAATAATTTATAAAAAAATAGCAATTTAATCACAATTTCACTGGAAAACAAAAGACTCGTCGAATTCTTTCATTTCCGGCGAGAAAATATTGGTTTGAACAAATTTTAATCAAGTCAACGCTGATGTGGCAAAAAATAATAACAAAAATTATAAATTTTATTACAAAATCAGAAATTTATTTTAAAATTTTAAAAAACTATTTAAATTTAAAAAAACAAAAAGATGAAAAATATATTATAAAACTTGAGATTATTTTAGATTTCCAAAAAACACTATTAAAATATAAACTTAAAACAAAATCTAGGCAAATATTTTAAAAGCTGACACTATTTAAAGAAAAAGATTATTCAGAAATAAAACTTAAAAAAGATTTCAGAAAATATATTATAAAATTCAGAATTATTTGAAGTATGTAAAAAAAATATATAAAATCAATACTGAAAAATATTTATTAAGATTCAGATTTTTTTTTTAAATATGTAAAATATTATATTAAAATACATAATAAAAAACATCCATAAAATATTTTATAGAGAAACTATTTTGCATATGAAAAGAGAATGTTTTGAGATAAATTTAGAAAATTATTTTATAATACCTTAAATTATTATAAATATTAAAAATGTTATTAAATATAAAAATATTTTCAGTATTTTATATATATTTACCCATATTCTGTTTTGATTTATATTTTAAATATTTCATTGCATATTCAATATAAATTCAAAAAATTTATAAATTATTTTCCAAATTTTATTTTAATTACCTTCTTTTTACATATTTCATAAAAAATGGATTTTAAAAATATTTTTCAAATTTTGTTTTAAATAGTTTAATAATTTTTTTTGGCATGTTTTTAAAAAATCTCAAATTTTATAATATATTTTTTATTTTTTTTAAATAATATATTTTAAAAGATTCTTAAAACAAATTTCTAATTTTAAATAAATTTTTTTAATTTTATTTTCCACACCATCATTGACTTTGTCACAATTGGTCAAAGTCAACATTTTTCGCTGGAAATTGAAAAAATCCAGCGAACTATCCTCTTATAAGTTATTGGGTAAATTTGTCACCGGATATATTTAGTGGTATTAAGTTGCCAACCCCTAAATTACTAGACTATTTTGCAATTTTGCCTAATTAGAATATACTGGCATATAAGTTTTAAATTAAGCAGATGTGCATGGGGAGGTGTAGGAGTGAACATTCGATCAGTTCGGTTAAAAAACCAACCGAATCAAAAAAATCAAAATTTACTTAATATTCAAACAGAATCGAACATAAAATAGGCTTAAAATCGAAAAAAAATCGAAAATCAAATCAAATCGAAAATAAGCTTAACACCGAATTTGATAAATAAAAAAACAATAAGTAATATATATATTTTTTATTTTTAAAATTGTATTTCGATTAAAATCGAAATGAACCAAAATTTATTTTTAAAATCGAATAGAACCAAAGTAATAACTTTTAGGGATCCTCAAATCGGAACCAATCCAAATTTATATAAAATCGAACCGAATCACGATTTGTTGTTCGACTCGGTTCGATCATTTTTTCGATTTTCGTCTCACCTCGTGGAATTAGAGCCGGCAATTTCTGGCCCGGCTCGGCCCAATTTTTAACGGGCTTGGGACTTAGAATCCTGGCCCCAAAAAAGCGGGATGTTTTGACGGGCCGGCTCGGCCCAACAATTACACTATGCTTTCTATGATGGGCCGTACTTGTGCCGATGAAATTTTACGTCGGGCTGGCCCGGCCCAGCCCATTGCCAGCTCTACTTGGAATTGTAAATATGAAAAGCAGGTAGAAAATCGCGTTTTGAAACTCTTTTTGCCATTGCCCACCGCCCTAAATTCTAAAAACGAACACGCTGTGAGGCCCACTGATCCATCCCCAGATATGGGCCGAAAAACAAGTTGATGAGCCGCTAGTCATGGGCCGGAGGTCACACATAGAAAAGCGTGAGCCAACAGCTGACGGAAAATTCTCCGTTTTGTTCAGAGTCCTGACCAAGGAAAAGTTCGTTGCGTACTCAGACCAATCACTGCAGAAATACATCCAACTACAATTCCGGCTATAATTATCTCAATCGCCGGTTAGCTGTAATTGATTCCGTCAATGGCGATGCTCGTGATCAGCCGTCGTCTAACGAGTCGATCCCAAACGGCGTCAGCGAGCTTCCGATGCTACTCCACATCCTTTAGAGAAGAAAGAGACACTTTTGGCCCCATCCAAGTTCCATCCGACAGGTTCCTGCCCTCTCTTTCTCGCCTTTATTACTTTTTTCTGAGCACCATTCTGTTCGTCATTGATTTTATTTTTTTCAGTTTATAGGATTTTTTGTCTTGTTTGTTGATCAATTTTTAAATGGATCTTCCTTTTTAGTTCAATTTTGTGCTTTAAAGTCATGGCTCAGTAATTAGTGAGTAATTAATTTGTACCAGGAATGTTTTCAACAATATTCTGAATGTTGTACCTGTAGACCCATCAGTATGTATCCTTTGTTTAGTAAAGAAAATTGAAAATCTTGACCTAGAATAGTCAATAACATTTGCATATTGATTTTGACATTCTTTTGGTAAATTATTATTCCTTCTTCTTCTTGGAATCTTGATGACCCCAAAACATTTGTATAGTGGTCCGACACTACTCATTGGCCACCATTTCCTGTTTATTCGATTAACACAAAAACATTGTTTAAGATGGATTTTAATGATCATATTGGCCTTTCTATGTTTTATCGATCAGATTATGGGGTGCTCAAACTCAAAGATCATTGCAGAATTTTGAAATTGGAGGCGAGCGGGAAAGAATGCCTGAACCAATTATACGTGCCTTTGGGATTCTGAAGAAATGTGCTGCCAAGGTGAAATGCTTATGATTAGCGGCAGTTTTTTCCTTGTTTTAGTCCTAAGATAGAACAACTCGAAAGGGCGTGATTGATTATCTCAACCTATATACATATTGCGTTGCAGGTGAACATGGAATATGGCCTTGATCCCTCCATAGGAAAAGCAGTTATGCAAGCTGCACAGGAAGTGGCTGAGGGGAAACTAAATGATCATTTTCCGTTGGTTGTTTGGCAAACTGGCAGTGGTACTCAGAGTAACATGAATGCCAATGAGGTACTTACTAGACTGTGTCTATCATTTGGTTCTAACGGTATGTATAGCATATGACAATACCTTGTATGATGCATGTTAAAATGAATTACGATTGAGTTAATATTTCTTGCATGCTTTCATAAGTGAACTGAACTATTCTTTCTTCTTGAAATGGTTTTTGGTGGTAGTTTTTTTTTTTTTCTCTGTATTTATGATGATCAATTTTACTTTTTTCAACTGTAGCATATAATCGAAATTACTCTCAGATTTGTAGTGAAATGTTAATATTTTATTTTTGGGTTTGTTTATATTTTCTTATTTTATGTAACAGGTTATTGCAAATAGAGCAGCTGAGATTCTTGGCCACAAGCGTGGTGAAAAAATTGTTCATCCAAATGACCATGTGAACAGATCACAATCCTCTAATGACACATTTCCAACTGTAAGCTTCTTTCAGCCTCAAGTAGACTATTTTTAGTTACCTGAAATATCGATGGTTATTTGGTTTTCGCTTGTCTTCTGTACAGGTAATGCACATTGCAGCTGCAATGGAAATAAATTCAAGTTTAATACCAAAACTTAAACAGTTACACACGACACTTCATTCAAAGGTTTTGTTAACTCTTTTAAAATACTTTTTCTCCATTTCCTTCGGACTCTCTTCTCTTCCTCCTTCCTTTTTAATTGTTCTTATTTTCCACATGGCTCATTAAATCATCAGGCATATCTTATACATCAACCTGCCATATGTGATCTTCTGCTTCTGGGTATTGATTTGTGCCAAAACTGTGGTTTTAAGTGTTTTTTTATTATAATAATAATTATTAGAAAAAACTACGTTACAATATTTTTAAATGTTGATCTCATCTTGCTTTTGTTGGTGACACTTTTTTTGGGGGGAAAATTCCTAAAAAGTCCACTCCCGTAAGATTATCAACTTCAAACTCCCACCAAAGAAATTACTTGGTATATAATCATTTTCCTCACCTGATTATACTTGAATACTTGAACCCTAAATTTCTGACTAAAATTTCCATTAATCCTCACCTGATTATGCTCAATTCTCATTTCATTATTTAATCCTCACCTGATTTTGCAAGGATAATTTTGACTTCTATCTTTAATTTGGAACAAATGACAATGAAAGAATATGCTGGACTATTTGTCCTACAAAATATAAAGTTTTGACCTTTTTCTAAAGAACCCCTTTTTTCCCTTCCATATTCTGCTCATGCTTTGATTTGATATATATGTGCATTATCTTTATCCATGTTGTAAAGATGCAAAATACCTTTCATGATTTGGTCTACTTTGTAATGTGTTTCAGACTGTCGAATTCAAAGACATTGTAAAGATCGGTCGAACTCACACACAAGACGCTACACCTTTGACGCTAGGACAAGAATTTAGTGGCTATACCACACAGGTAGGCTTTTCATCCAGTAATCTTTTGGGAGTTTGGTTGTGGTCTATGTAGCACAGATACTCCAATTTGTTTTTTTATTTTTTTTGAGTATTAGATACGGATACGGCCCCGATACATGGATATGTGTATCCGATAAGCCAAAATCTGTGTCATTGACTTTTCGAAGGTTTGACTGATCAAATATGTGGGGGATACGTCAGGATACGTCGGGATACAGGTGGGATACATTTTTTCGGATACGTCGGGTTCAATTTTAAATAAATTAAAAAGTTCAGGGGCTAATTACAATAAATAGAGATAATAAGGGCAAATATACAACCATACCTTAAATTAGTTGGACCCAGCCATCTCAATTTGCCCTAATTTTAAAAAACCCAAATCTGAACGGGATTCAAGAACTAGAAGCCCTAGTTTCAAAATTGCTCACATTTCTCTCTCTCTCTCTCTCACATAAAGAAAAAGATATCGTGATGTAAGTCTATAATTCCTGGGTCTCTGTCTTTCACTTTGGGAGTTGGATATTATTTTAGTGTATGTATGAGTCTCTTTCTGCCGGTTGTTGTATGTTTATTATTATAGTAGTGAATTTAGGACGTGATAGTGGATTTCTTTTATTTTTTCAGGACTGGAGTCATTTATTTTGACCGAAAATATATTTTATCGACTGAAATTAGTTGGGTGGGAGTTATTTATATACAAGTTATTATATGACGTTTTAATTGCGAATATATATATATATATTTATATATATATATATATATATATATATATATATATATAATATACTTCCTCCGTCCCACAAAGACAGAACACTTTCCTTTTTTTGTCCCAAATTACAGCACACCTTCCATAATTATGTCATGCATTTACTTATGTGCCCCTATTTAATGCACCTTGGTATCAACAATTAATGAGCCATTAGTGTTAAAAGGAAGGATATAATTGGACAGTATAGGTAAAAGTTAACTTTTCAACCATAATAACTACCTTTTCTTAATCTCCGTGAAAGTGAAATGTCCTATCTTTATGGGACGGAGGGAGTAATATTTTATATATATAAAAAAAATTGCCGTATCCCCGTATCCGTGTCTTATCGGATACGACACCCGTATCCGTATCCGTGCTACATAAGTTGTGGTGTTCTAGTGAATATATTCCAGTTGAATTCTGAAGTTTGCCAAAACAATAGTATTTCAATATAAAAGATTGTGTTTATGGTTGTAGGTCAAGTACGGAATTGATCGAGTCTCATGCACCCTCCCCCGCATGTATCAGGTTAATGTTTGCTTCAATAACCTCTTATTCTTGTTTTTCAACTTCTTTGCTTCTCTCTGTGGTCCTAAGAGTTTGGTAAATATCTGCAGTTGGCACAGGGGGGCACTGCTGTGGGAACTGGTTTGAACACAAAGAAAGGGTAAGATGTGAAGTATTTACCTTCATTGCATTTCTCTTTTATTTTGTTTTACCAAAGCAACTGGATGTTGACAGGTTCGATGTAAAGATTGCTGCAGCAGTAGCTGAGGAAACTAATTTGCCATTTGTGACTGCCGAAAACAAATTTGAGGCATTGGTAAATCTCTCTTATTGAAGTTTGCTTATGTATCTCTTGAATATTATTAATTTATGTCATTGGCTTCTGTTCAAAGCAAAGTTTCTTGTCTGAGTGAATTATTTCGAAGATTAATTCAGAAATGAGTTTATTTATTTATTGATATGATAGGCTGCACATGATGCTTTTGTTGAAACAAGTGGTTCCTTAAATACAATTGCTGTTTCTCTCATGAAGATTGCAAATGACATACGTTTCTTAGGAAGGTATATCAGATAATAGGAAATATTCTCAAGTATTTGAGCTTCTGTTTTAGTTGTTCTCACATCCTCGTCTATACACAGTGGTCCACGATGTGGTCTAGGAGAACTCATACTTCCTGAAAATGAACCTGGCAGCAGTATAATGCCGGTAATGTTTAGAAACCTAGTGGTTGGTTGGTTGGTTATCTTATGAGGAAGTCATGACTGCTATTAACTGTGCGACACTTGAATGTTATCTTAAATTTCAGGGGAAGGTGAACCCCACGCAATGTGAGGCTCTCACAATGGTTTGTGCTCAGGTAAGATTTAATCTTTAAAAAAAAAAGAAAAAAAAAAGGTCATTTTCCGGATGCAATAAGGGGTTTTCTGATGTGTTTTTCAGGTTATGGGCAATCATGTGGCGATTACAGTTGGGGGATCAAACGGCCATTTTGAACTGAATGTATTTAAGCCCGTCATTGCCAGTAATCTATTACACGTAGGTTCCACTATTTTTTTAATTACTATTATTTCCGTTGTATTGATGGGTCCACTAGAGGCGGCCTTCGTATTGAAGGACAAAGTTAATAAGTTGGTGTTTACAAGCAGAAGAACAAATTGATCCTCCTCCGTTTCAGTGATTCGGAGTGATTCTTCTTTGATCTGATTTTTTTCCTTATGAATATTATCCTTTACCTCCTAAATATTCAGATTTTATACCAACCTTCTTCAGTAAGGCTATTGAATGTATATGTGTGAATGGATGATGGAAAGGCGCACACACACACACACATTTGCTTTACTAGAACCATTGTCTTAATATATATATATATATTTTTTTGTTAGTCACTGAGATTGCTTGGCGACGCGTCTGCTTCCTTTGAAAAGAATTGTGTGAGAGGAATTCAAGCCAACAGAGAAAGAATTTCTAAATTGTTACATGAGGTCAGTTACTATTGGGAACATGATGTAGAAATCTGATTGGATTTTATTATATTCATCGGAACATTCTTGTCTGATAAATATAATCGTGTTTTTTTTCTACATTGCAGTCCCTCATGCTTGTTACATCTTTAAACCCGGTAAGTTTTCATTTAAAGTGTAGTATTTTCATTCATTTTCATCACATATCGATTTACTGCTGGTCTAAATCATGCTCTGGTTGTAACTGAATTTTTTCTGTAATTCTAGAAAATTGGGTACGATAATGCTGCATTAGTCGCCAAGACAGCTCATAAGGAAGGATGCACCTTGAAGGTTTGTCCGTTGATCATGCTGAGGCATTTTTTTCATAATGCTTAGCCTTTTATGGTTGCAATAACTTATAGGATAATTACAAAAACTACCCCCGAGATTTTTGGTATTTAAAAAAATGAACCAGCTAAATATTAAGATTATAATAACCACCCTTGGGGTTTGATTACACTTACATTTTGCCCTGAACCGTTAATCGATCCAACGGAATTTGCTGCGCGATCAAGTATATTACAATTATACCCCTCAATTTTCTGAAATATCACAAATAAACCCAACTTCTGGTCTGGCTATTTAGAAAAATTGTGGAATGTAAATATAAAATGGAAGACACAAACTTGGGGTGTTTGTAATACTTAGAAAAGTAAGGGAACGTAATTTTTGAAAATACTTGACGTCATCAATTTCTGTTAGCTCCACTAATGGATGGCATGTGCACTCGTAAGAGATGCAACCTTAAGGCAGTTTTGTAATTTTCGAAGTTAGCTGTTCTCTCTCTCTAGCTCGCTTAGCTTTCCAGAATCCCGTTACATTTGGCTTTCTTGCAGGATGCTGCCTTAAAACTTGGGGTGCTCAATTCCGAAGAATTCAATACTCTTGTAGTGCCGGAAAAGATGATCGGCCCATCTGACTAAATGTGTGTATCTGGGCTGGGCTGGGCTGTCCCTTTCTTACAGAGACAAATATTCTTTGGATTTTCTCATGAGTTTTTTGTTATAAATTCGGCAGACTGACTGTGGGTGAGAAAAGTCTCCTCACTGTTTTAATTGCTATTTAGAGAATAAAAATTGCAGCAGAGAATAAGACGTAAACTAATTGTCAGAATTTTTTCCCTTCTGAAGGCGTAAAAATATTGCTTGCACTATGCTATAAATTACGTTTAAATAAGTACATGGAAAAATATTGAAGCAAGTTACATGCCTTTTGTTCGAGTACTCATAATAGTATTGTAAAATCTCGTGTGAATCAGTTTTTTTGGACATTTTTCTTTTGATTTGTAGATTTTAGGTTATTTATT
This sequence comes from Phtheirospermum japonicum, assembly GCA_014905375.1. Classification (NCBI taxonomy): domain Eukaryota; kingdom Viridiplantae; phylum Streptophyta; class Magnoliopsida; order Lamiales; family Orobanchaceae; genus Phtheirospermum; species Phtheirospermum japonicum. The sequence continues at coordinate 1,204,639 of BMAC01000123.1, read as the reverse complement.
TGTGTATTAGCTTTAAAAAAAAGTTTTTGTTTGTGTACTTTGTTCTGGGTAGTTATTGATTGCTGTAACTGACATAACCGACTTCAATAATTAGATAGATGGATCTTATGGAAAATGGCCAACGGAACTATATGCACACCATTTTCAAAATACTAACATAGTTATATAATTAGGAACATATACACCATTTTGACCCAATTCTAACAAAATGGGCTTACTATAGGTGGATTATGGAAAAAATTTCATCAAGAAAAAAATAACAAAATTCCTAAAAAATGAGATAACGAAGAAAAAAAAATCTAAAAATTATAAAACTGGGGCTTGATTTGACAGAAAGTATTTCAGCCGGTGATGACACAAGTTTTTTGTCTACATTAATAAGAGAATTATTTTATTATGGGTTACTGTGAGGCGTCTTACAAGCCCTTACAGTAAAATCCATAACTTAAATTCTACTTACAATCATATTTATTCACCTATTATTTAAAAAATAAAATTTATTAAGTTAACTTTTTAAATGTACTTTTATATATACCTATATAATGAGTATTAAAATGTAGATTTGGGAGAGAATATTAATTTGATGTATTATACACATCTAAAATAAATAAAAGGAATTATGAAGATTTAAATTTTGAGTATTAAAAAACAGGCATTAATTTAATAAGATACAGTAACAAAACTTTCATATAAAATCAAATATAAAAAAATCTTATTAGCGGAAAGTAGTTTTCAAATCCAAGTTCAAAACTTTATAAACCCAAAATATGTTCTTTCAAACGATGACTAAGGGCCAGTTCAGAATTTTGGAACATTTAGAATTACGTGAATAGTAATAATTTTTATTTATTATATAATTTAAAATTATTTACTTTTTATGGTAGATATCAAATTATGTATGAAAAATGGATAATAATGTATATTATATTATATTTGATGTCAAATCATGTTTAATGTTGTATTATAATATTATATTTAATAATATTTAATTATTTAATTGTAAAAAGCTTTGGTTGAGTATTTAATTTTTGAATTTTAAAATAAATAAATATTTAGTATTCGAAATATCGGACACAATCTTTCAAATGTTAAGACAAACATACATAAAATTTTTGGTTTCAACTCTATGTTATCGAAATCAACACATTTTAAAGATGGGATATCACTTAAGCTACGAAGTTGATGATAATTAGCGTATAATATACTCTCACCATTCTAATTTGATTGCTCAATTTCTTTCTTTTCTTTTCTTCCGAAATGAGCTACATTTTTGTCCTTTTAATATATTTAATGACTTTTTTCTCTAATCCTACACCTATTTTATGAGATAATTACTCATCTTTCAAAGTAATTAATAAACAATGAAAAGTATAAGTAAAAATATTAATGTAATGTTACATATTATTCTGATTTTATGATGTGTATTATATATATTTTTTAATTTGGGTGGAATAAAAATATACCTGTGAAAATGGAATAGAGAGAGCAGGTATTTAATGAAGTTTTCCCAAGTTAGCGGGTATAAGAGCATTTATAACTATGGGTTAGAATGGAGATGGTTGAAAAATAGTCGTCATGTTATTTAAAAGGTAGGAGAACACAACATACTATTCAAAAAGTCGGAAAATAGTTAGAGAATAAGTCGTATAAAAGGTCGGAGAAGATGATATGCTATTCAAAAGGTCGGAAAATGTCTTCATGATTTTCTCTTTTGTTGTTTTTTTATTTTTTTTAAATTTTGTGGCAATTTTATTTTTTTTCTTCTTTTGTAGCATTTCTTTGTATTTTTTATTAACTTGTTGTTGTAATTCTTTTTTAATTGTTTTCAAATAATTATAGATTAATAATATAATTGAAGAAAACCAAGAATATATATATATAATTATAAAATAATTTAATAAATTTAATAGGTAAATATAAATGGTATTTAAATATAAAATATATAAATGAAGATTAACGGAGAATATATTAAACTCACAAAATGTAAGTTTGAAACTATATTAAATAAAATGAGATAGAAAGGGCTGCGGAATAAAAGGAGATGAAAGGTGAATTTTTATGACGTGAGGATGTGACACGATAAGAGATCGAGATGTTCTAAAGAAGGAAGCATACATATTTGCCACGTATCACATCCTTTTTTTTTTCTTGACACGCCACGTATCACATTGTGACTCACAAGGTTGGATGAACCTTGTCTTTTAAGATGGCTACGATTAATCTTTCCTTTTCCACTAGATAAGGTAATCATCAACGGGGATTTTTTATTTTTTTATAATTAAAATTTGTAGGATTACAATTATTAGTTTATTTCTATAGTCGAATCAATAAGAAAAAATAAAATTTAATAATTAAAATTTGTATTTTAATGATTACTAAGAGAACTAAAAATTTATAAATAATAAATATATCTAAATTAATACAAATCTTTCAAAAATTAAAATTCACAATCACAAAATTGAATTTTAATAAAATTAAAAATAATGGAAGAAAACAATTCAAACCATTGGACGTTCGCAGATGCAGAAAGCATTTGTATCGCATTGCCAATTCTAAAAATTAATAAAAACTAGTGTGAGAACCCGCGTAATACGCGGGCAAATCGAATAATTACACAAAAAATAATAAAATTTGTCTATTATTAAATACCGCATCAAACAACAAAAAGATTGTACGAAAAATAACTTTTATTTTTCATTATAAATTTTGAAAGATTTCCTTATAAACTACATTACATATCTTATTGACAATGATCCCATCTTCGTTGCAGCAAAGAATCTTCAACCCTTTACGACTCTTAARTCGAGATATCGCAACATAAAGCTGACCGTGACTGAAAACCGGTCTTGGCAGATATAACCRAACATTAGAAAGAGTTTGCCCTTGACTCTTGTTTATAGTCATTGCGAAACATACAATGAGTGAAAATTGTCTTCTTTGGAATTTGAAAGGAACTCCACTATCAGAGGGACTCAACGTCATACGTGGAATATATACTTTGGTCCCAATATTGTTGCCTGATAGAATCCTTACTTCAATAATACGATCTCCAAGTTGTGTAACAACCAACCTCGTATCGTTGCATAAACCTGCTGCTTGGTCCATGTTTCGAATCAACATAACCGGGACACCAATTTTCAACTTTAAATATGATTAGGTATCCCCGAGCACTTTATTGAATTAAAAACGTCGGTTGAGTACAGTTGATGCTGAGCCTCCCCGTTGACATATGTTTTTCAAATCGTATCGGAACTAAGATATTCTCTTTCATCACCTGGAAGTATCGACATCACATAATTATTAACTGTTTCAACAATGCTATTAGTGGGTGCAAGAATAGCTCTTTCCTCAAAGAAGGAGTCACTGCCAAAGTTTTCTAAAATAGATGGATACGTGCTCTCGACAATAGCGGCAACATGATCACCCGTGGTTCTTAAAAGTATATCTTCCGGTATATCGATCAAAGTTTCACCATCCACCTCGCAACCAATGTCACCATCACCAATTTTTAGTATCCACTCTGAGAACTCTTTGATATCTTTTGCAACAGAAGGGGTCAATGATTGTCCAACAGTTAACCTCATATTCTTGGTCAATCTCAAGATTTTACAATGTTCCCATAATCGAGATGAGCATATACTTGCATAAACAATATCTTCTCGACTACCCTTCGGGACAACTGGAAGAATTTGTCTAAAATCACCACCTAGAACTACAACTTTACCTCCAAAAGGTAGTTTTTTTCTTTCCTCAGGTGCAATAAATATTAAACTCTTATGCAAAYCTTCTAAAKAAAATKTGCTKATCATTGGTGRCTCATCCCAAATGATTAGTTTTGCCTGATCCATGAGAGCAGCTAATTCAGTCCCAGGAGTAATTGAACACATTGAATCTTCCGTTATAGTCAGAGGTATACCGAACCTTGAATGTGCAGTTCTGCCCGAAGGAAGTAAGAGGGCCGCAACACCACTTGAAGCAACYTTTAGAACAATTTCTCCTTTAGACCGCAAAGCTGCTGATAACGTTCGCCAAATAAAAGTTTTACCTGTGCCACCATACCCGTAAACAAAATAAACACCACCCCTCACTGAAGAGGTAGCACTTATTATTTCACGATAGATTCCTCTCTGTTCATTAGTTAATAATGAGCATAGATTGCGATGCTCAACTTCCAAAAGGGATCTATCAAAGTTAAGTTCTTGCTGGATCAGTCTGTTATTTCCGTCATTAATCAAAGTATCATCGGGAATGGGCATATCTGCGAAATTCTTGAGCGATCTCCCATTGGTTTGCAAAACCCTTTCCAATTCGATCAGTGTGAAATTCTTCAATTGCTCATCAGTCAACTGTAAACCTACACGATTAATAAAGCTTTATCACTAATTGACATGAGAAAATTAATTGTTCATTTCTTAGTGATTATTTTTATTATCTATTCTAATTTTAGTAAATACTAAAAAATAATAAATATCATCTATCCCAAGCTCCTTCCGTTGTCTCTGTAGGATGTCGTCCGCCAGAAACTACTATGTCTTTTCCCAAACATATTCTGGTCTTGAGATACTTCCTGACAGTAGCAACGATGCAAATAGTTTCCTGAGGAATGCAGGTAAACCCCAAAAACTCGCCTCGATAATACCATCAATGTATTCCTTATCATCATCCAATAATCCTAGAGAGTAACATGCATCCTTGTAAGTTGGGTAAACAACGTTATTAATTGTTCGTATTTCTTCGTGTGAGGTTGCGCCCCGAGAATGATGTAGCATCAACGACAAATAGTATGCCTCTCCAACACCAGGAGGAACATAATCCAACCTACCAATTTTAATGCCACGTTGTCTAACAGTCCAAACACGCAGTGTGCGATGCCAAACAAATTTTGTTGGGAATTCTGTATAGGATAATTCTTTGGCATAAGTATATTTCTTATTGCACTCCATCCAAGCAAGGAATATCGAGTCACGTCCGTCTTCCTCCTCGACAATAACTCTTTCGATCATGTCATCATCATTATAGTACACCGGTTGTTCATCAATAAGGTGGAAGCTTAGACGCTGTACGGATGGATTCCTGTAATGTATATCCAAAGCAAGTATACGCCAGACTGCCTCAGGTGGAGATATATATCTACAGTTGTAGTAGTTTRTAKMCTCATCAACAARCTCTTRCTTTCCACTTGCATCTTTTCCATGCTCCYTTATAGACAACGTCACACGATCGTGGCCCTTATTTATGTACTTGAAGAGATACTTGATAGATTTAAACTGATTGCACCACTCAACATTAATATGAGCTTGGTATCTGATCAATAGCAGAGGACTGTATGAAACAACATACCTATTGTCCAGCGTGATACCATTCTTAACAACTACATTTCCCGTATCTCTTCTCCTGTACATTGGGTAACCATCATCATCAACAGTAGTTCTTTCAATGTACTTCTTAGGAAAGCCCTTAATACACTTTCCTTTCTTCAAACACGCTCTCTCTATTTTAGAATTGCAGGGACCATGCATCATGTGCTGAGTCACCAATTCATACAACTTTGGATGAGTATCTTTATTAGGGATCTCAGCTGAAATAATTTGATCAATCTCTTCCGCTTCAGGAAGTTTACTTCTGCGATCTAGGAAAAGAAGGATATGAGCATGCGGCAAACCTCGCTTTTGAAATTCCACCGTGTATATAACTTCAATGGAAAAACAAATTAAAATCAATTGATACAGAACAACTATTATTTAAATATGAATCTTTTCCTCTCATAAAATAATTTAAATAATAATAAATTTTATAATTAAGTAGTTAACAACGAAGCAAATAATTTAAAATATCAAACACACTAAATTACTAACATATGAAATTATTACCTGCCCGTGTCTTGCCAAAAATTTCCAATTCTTTCATGTCCTTGATTATTGATCCAGTTTGATCTTGAAGATACGACATACTATATTCGGCCTATCCTCAGATTTCAGTGACCTCATTTCCAAATATCTTGTTATCTCTGGCCACTTTGTGTTGCAGGTGAACGTAATAAATAGATCAGGATATCCAAACTACTTACAAATAGCCATTGCGTCTCGATAGTTTTGGATCATATACCGAGCTCCCCCGGTGAAAGAAGTTGGAATGACTATTCTCTGACCAACAGAAGTGGCTCGTTTTTCACCCTTCGCAGCTGCATCTTTGATTTTTTTAAACTTATCTGTTCTCAAGAGAACTTGATTAAACCTAGCAAACTTTAACCTTTCACACTRGAACATTGTGTATCCATCAACCAAGAATTGTTGAAAGAGCCTTCGAGACGATAGAAGAGTCTTTGACTCGCATGGTCGCTCTTGTATCCTAAATGCAAAAAACTCRCGRAGCGTCAATTTATCCCTTACAGTKGAGGTAGTAGTCCGAGATTTATCACTATGTTTAATCCCAAGCCTGWAYCCATCTTCTCCYTAAGGAAATAATAAAGGATATTGCAGCGCCAGYTACGAAGGATGTAGCTCACTTATCCTCTGRAGTGCYCCAGACCGTGCTTCAATAATGATATCTCTAGTGTCAAAAGCATCATCAAAATCACCAGGAATAAGAGCTGCCACCTCACTTGCAGTTGGTAGATTAGTGGTTCGACCATCAGATTCTCTACCACCAATAAGTCTCAATTTAAGACCAGATTGTCCCTCTTCCGTGAAACGTTCTCTAACACTCCTAAACGATTGCACCAATGGATTATGCACGTCAAGCATATTTTTTATATCCTCAATTATTGTAGGATCAAAGCTAGCCGAATTTCCTTCTGAACTATTACTATAAAATATAAATAATTATATCAGCATCGACAACAAATTATATTTGCACATTAGAATTTTGAAAAGGAGGAAAAAAGGGATAATATTATCATACCCCATTGCATTCATCCTATTTTGAACTTCATTTTCACCATCATATATGTACAACTGTGAAAATTTGGCGGATGAACCATTAACGGGCAATAAACTTCCCATCCTGTGATAGTTTGCACCCTCAACTTAAAGACATAAGGCCTTTGACCTTTGTTGATAGATGTGTCTATTCTTCCTCCCATGGATGTGAAACTGAAAAATACTATTGTATCCACGTATATTATCTATGTACTTTTTACTTCTCCATTTATTGCCTTGCATCAAATTTTTTAGAAGAATGGGGGGTTCCGTTAGCAATGGCAACTCAATCTTTTCATCACCACAACATCTGGTGAAGGTTGGAAACTCTGGTTTGCTCAACTTTTCTTTTCTCTCATCATGCCACATTATGGCATGACAAAAGTTACAGCTAAATGAAGGATCGTCGTTATCCACGTACCCTTATAGGAAAAAATAAATTACGGTGCACATAATATTAGGCAAATATTATATTTGTTTTGATTTTTTTACATATATATGGTTGGAAAATAAACCTGCTGAGTCGGTCATTTTTTCATACACAGTTCTACGCTGTCGACGTACGAAAGTTGATTTTTGTGTAGAACATGTTCCTGCTGAGCAGACATGAACAAATAATATGTGTAATCCACAAATTGCATTCGTTTTATTCACCTTGTTGTAGTATTCAATTGATAAAAATATTTAATATTAAAATTATAAACATATTAAATTAAATATTAAAGCAACGAACGATGATGAGAAGGTCTTTTACCCTGTTGTGAAGTTTTTTGTGTCATAGTTGCTGTTTTATTAACTTGAATGACTTGGTAACATAATACGCATAATTAATGTTTGGAATTAACATATCTTCATTGACCTGCATGGCATCTTTGA
>BMAC01000123.1:1176816-1190069 GCA_014905375.1 Phtheirospermum japonicum | reverse complement strand
CGTACTTTGAGAATTGTTTAATAATTAAAATTTGTATTTTAATGATTACTAAGAGAACTAAAAATTTATAAATAATAAATATATCTAAATTAATACAAATCTTTCAAAAATTAAAATTCACAATCACAAAATTGAATTTTAATGAAATTAAAAATAATGGAAGAAAACAATTCAAACCATTGGACGTTCGCAGATGCAGAAAGCATTTGTATCGCATTGCCAATTCTAAAAATTAATAAAAATACTCCCAACTTTTCTTATTTCGATTTTTCTCTCTAAGTGAGTCAGTTTGTGATAAGGTAATATCTATTTTAGTACTCAAACAAGTTCAATAAACTTTTTATTATTATTATATATAGTAAAAGTATACCAAGTTCAATTAATTACTCTTAGTACTATGTAAGTTTGGATGATGATGAAGTATGTTTTCCTGAAAAGACGAATGTGAAGGATGGTTCATATTTCTCCATTGATATTGATGATGTGAACCCGACCAAACGCAGACTTGAAGAAGCATTTTCTACTAAATCGTCTTTAAACAAGTTGAAGAATGTGATCAAGTAAGAAAAAATTTAGACATTATTTTTTAAACATCATCGTTATTGCTAGTAGTTTGCTTATTTTCATGTGTCACTTAATAATGTTTGTTGGATGTTAGTAGCATTTTGTGATTGGTTTCAAGATAATTTAATCAATAATTATGCAATTTAATAACATTGATTTGAAATATCATGATTGACATAAATAGTGGAAAACGTTCTACTTTTATAAATTTCCTATAATACTACAAACTTCAAATGTCAAGAATTATTATTGTTGATAAATATCGATATCCATTTTTGAAAAGTAATGTTCTCTCTAACTAACCATGACAATTAACTTTATTACACAAAAATCTTCATAATTTTTTTTAAATAAGTAATTATTAGGAAACAATTTGCAAACAATATAGTAAATTAATAATTGATTTATTTGGTATAGATCAACACCAAATATGAAGATTTTTTGTCCCACATATTTTTTGTCCTCAAATATAATATTACACTTAATCAATATATAATTTTGTGCGCATTCCTTATCTATAAAATGATAAGTCAACTCTGTATTTTGATGTTATGAAGATATTCTAGATTATTTCTTAATTGTAAATAATTTTATTTATGAAAATACTCATAATAATATATATGTGTATTTTTTAATTGGAATCTTAGAAATAAGTCAAAAAATGATTTTTCTGTAAAAGTTATTTATCCCTAAAATATTACAACATTCGTTAATGTTTGAATAAAGTAGATATTCATTGAAATTGAATACTTTTATGATAAAAATCGGACAAATACATTTTTTGGATGTTTTTCATATTACCAATAATTTTAGCTACGATTAAATATATCTTAATTTCAAACAATTATTTTATACTGGACCATTAGTATTCTAATAATATATAATAATAAATTCCCATTTTGGATCTTATATTAAATATATAAAAAATGGAATTTAAATCACTAATAATGATATAATAATATCAAAATAATTATTTATAAAGTTTCACAATTAGATCATTTATGACCATTAAATCTCACTAAAAATCTTAATAATCTATATAAATATGAACTTATATATCCAGATTTAAGAAAAAAAATTAGTTGACTAATTTATTAATATCACATTATTAATATAGTGTATTAAAATTTGTTAACTGTAAATATTATTGTATTTAACAATTATATTAATTAGTTGGATAATTAATCATGATTTCATCAGTATTAAATATATTACAATTTAATATCATATCAATGCCATTAATTGATTTGTTTGAATTACGTAGAAATTACACGATTTGAGGACAGAATTTTATATAGTCATTATCCTTGATTGATATATGCCATTAATATATATACGTATTTGATTGTAATATATTTGATATATCAGAGATTTAATATCATATCCGTGATTGATCATGATTGAGGTATGTCATTAATGAATTTTTTGTAATGTGTTAATATATCATAGTTATTATACTTAATATTATTCATATACATAGTTATTATACGCATTACATAATTATTATCCTAATAGATATATACCATTAACATATATACATAATTAATATCATATTATTGGTTATATGCCATTAACGTTTTGTCTGAATTTCTTCCTAATCACATAGTTGTCAACTTTAGGATCTCTTAAAATCAACAATCTAATTTAGTTATAAATTTGGCAATCATTTATATATATAAATTATCATATAATATTTATAGAAAAGCCAACTATACATATTCATCTAACACCATAAAAAGATCACCAAAATCTTTTTCTTCTTGGCATAGAACCTCCCCTCACCATCCCCCTAGACATCCCACAATAAATGATTTGCTTAATTGTATATTATACACACATATAAATTACAATAATAATGACAAAGTTTTCATATGAAATATCATAATATCAAAAAATTGATTTTGGTGTATTTATTAATATATATTTTTACCATTTATAATGAGTTGTTAATTAGATATATTCCATAATTAAATAAAGTAGCATTCATAATTTACGTTACAGTAAATGATTTGCTTTAATTGTATATTATACACATATAAGTTACATTAATAATGACAAAAAAGTTCACAGGGAAAGTCACTAATAAAAATATTTAACGTTATATCTTAATTACTAGTTTAATACCCGTGTATTACACGGGGTTTATCAAAAGATAAATATAAAAAATATTTGTGATAATTACAAATTCTTATGTAAAATAAAAAATTCAAATGATGTATTCACAACTCCTGCCGTGTACATGTCTAATTTATTTATTTCTTATTATAATTATTAAGTTCTTATTTTCTTGTTTTGATTCAATTCGTTAATAACTTTATTTACACACTTACAAAAATTCAAAAGAAGTCAAATTCTAGACCCGTGTCTAATCTCTATTTATTGATTATTATTATTATGTTATTTTTTATTTTAATGTTAGATTAAATTTGTTGATAATATAACTTGCATACTTTGAAAACCTAAACGAATGTCATACTCTCAACCGTGTCGAATTGTACCGATGTCTAATGAATATTTAATAATAATAATAATAATAATATAATGATGATGATGATGATGATAATTATTATTATTATATAATTTAATATTTTTATTTTTGGTTGAATTCATTACTAATATTTAGTTACATACTTAGATTATTTCAAATAAATCTTAATCTACCTATATAGAATATTTAAAATTACAAAATTATAATTATATTAACTTTTATTTTGAACACTACTTATTTAATAATTTTTTTAGTTAAAAGTATATGTTATGTAATTTATCTTTTAATTAATAGATCTTTTCTACTAATTTTATACTAGTTAACACCCGTGTATTACACGGGATTTATAAAAAAACTAAATATAAAAAATATTTGTGAAAAATATAAGTTTTAAATTTAAAATAATAAAACTGAATGGAAGTGTTCTTAACTCGTGCCCTGTTCAATGTATTAATTATTATAATTATTAATTAATATTATATTTTAATATTTTGTTTAGATTCGTTAATAATTATATTTACATACTTATAAAAATCCAGAAGATGCCACATTTTCAAACCGTCTCTAATCTATATTAATTAATTATTATAACTCATTTTATATTTTTATGTTTAGATTAATTTATTAATAAATATAGTTACATACTTTGAAAAATCCAAAAGGTATCATACTCGCAAACCTTCGCGCATTGTGCCATTGTCTAATAAATATTAATTAATTATTATTATATAATTTTATTTGTTTTTATTTAGATTGTACTCATTACTAATATTTAGTTACATACTTCAATTATTGCAAATATATCATAATTTACCTATACAAAATGTTTAAAATTTCAAAAATATATTATTTCAACATTTATTATAAATACAATTTATTTAATTATTTTCATAAATAAGTTTTTTATAATTAAAAATATTACATATGTAATTTATCTTTTAATTAAAATAATTAATTTAGATTTTTTTTTTACTAATTATATATGACTTATTTATATTTTTATATTAGGAGTGTAAATGAAAATTGTTGAATTAAACAAACTATAATAAAAGAAAACTATTAAGTTAGGCTAAATATAATAAAAAAAAAATATTAAATTAGGCAAGATACAATAAAATAAAAATATTAAATTAAATATATTCGAATGACACATAAGCAAACGAAGCACCAAAATTTTCTATTATCCAAGCGAAACATACGAAACAAACACATAGATTATGAGGATTTTGCATTAATATATATTTGTTTAACATCGTGTGTTACACGGGACTTATCAAAAGATAAATATAAAAAATATTTTGCGTTAATTACTGAATTTTAAATCTAAAATAAAAAATTAAAATAACGTACAACCCGTGGCTTGTACATGTCTAATCTATTTATTAGTTATTATAAATATTAAATAATTTTGTACGTGAAGTTTAAATTAAATTCATTAATAATCCTAGTTATATAATTACAAAAATTCAAAAGGCGTCACATTCTAAACCCGTCTAGTATTTTATTATTAATAATTATTATTAAATTATTTTATATATTAATATTGAGAATAAATTCGTTAATAATTATTAGTTACATATTTTGAGATATTCAAAAAAATGTCTTACTCTCAACCCGTATCTCATTGTACTGGTGTCTAATCAATGTTTATTAATTATTAATATATAATTTAATATTTTTATATTGAATACATTACTAATATTTAGTTCCATACTCATATTATTGTAAATAACTCTTTTTTTTTTTACCTATATAGAATATTAAACTGCAAAAATAAAATTATTTTAAATTCTATTATCAATAAAGCTTATTTAACTATTTTCATAATAAAAATTTTTTTGTAATTAAAAATATTTTATATGTAATTTATATTTTAATTAGAATAACGAATATAGATCTTATCTACTAATTATATATGATTTATTTATATTTTTATATTAGGATAATCAAAGCAAAGTATTGAATAAGGAAAACTATAATAAAATAATTAAATTAGGTAAGATACAATAAAAAGAAAGTAATAAATTAGGTAAATATTAGGTTTGCATGACACATAAGCAAAGGAAGCACCATAAATTTTTATTTGACAAACGAAGCATACGAAGCAGACACATAGGTTAGGAGGATTTTGCATTAATATATAGGGGTGATGATTTATTTGTATTTTTATACTAGGAGAATAATAGAAAATTTTGGATTAGATTAAATATAATAAAAGAAAATATTAAATTGGACAAAATATAATAAAATGAAAAGATTAAATTAGGTGACATACAATAAAAGAAAAATATTAAATTAAATAGATATTAGGCTCGAATGTAAACTAAGCAACCAAAACACCAGAACTTTTTATTTGTCAAACAAAACATGCGAAACAGACACACATATATTATGCGGGATTTGCAAAAGAGTAATATTCATTAAGAATACCAAAAAAACAATATTGAAAATGGTACATACCAATCGTAACATGATTTTTCACTAAATAATTCTTACACACAAATCATAACATTACTTGTTCTAAATACAATAAGACTTGTTTTCACAATTAAGAATTTTACAAGTTTTTTTTTACCGTGAGTCACAAAATTAGTTGTGATTTATCAAGAACATTATTTGTTCTAATCACAGTAAGACTGATTTTCAAAATAGAGAATTTTCAATATATATATTTTTAACTTGAGTACTTCAATATATATAGAGAAAAAAATGTAAAATATACAACACCCGCGTATTACATGTGAATTTGTGATATAAAAAGTTAAAATTTATAAGATACTGATAATTCTATTGAAAAAACGTCGTGCATCTAACTTGTAGTGTATGTAAGATTTTTCTTGATATACACTTTTTGATATCTTATAAATTTTAATTTTTTATATCACAAATTCACATGTAATACGCGGGTGTTGTATATTTTACATTTTTTTCTCTATATATATTGAAGTACTCAAGTTAAAAATATCAGTATTCAAGAAAAATAAGTCGATCTATAGATGAACAACGAAACCATATTCCATCAAACAGGCTCATATCATACCATAAGCATCAAGCAAAAGTCATAATGATATGAAAGTGTAATAATTTGTAAACCATAAATTCTATTAAACCATCTTTGACCTAAATAAGTGTCGGAACATACCATGACCATAACCATAAACAACCATATCCATAAATCATAAAACCATATCTGATCTAAACAAGTATCGAGTCATACCATAACTATAAATAACCATATCCATAAACCATAAAACCATCTCCGACCTAAATTATCATCGGGTCATACCATAACCATAAATAGCCATATCCATAAACCATAAAGCCATCTTTGGCCTAAACAAGTAACCATAAACCATCTCTAACCTAAATAATCATTGGGCAGAAACCATAACCATAGTTATAAACCATCTCCAGCCTAAATAAGCATCGGGCAAAAACAATAACTATATCCATAAATATAAACTATCTCCGACCTAAACAAGCATTGAGCAAAAATCATAACCACAGCCATAAACCCTCTCTGGCCTAATTAAGCGTCATACAAAATCATAAAAAGAAAACATAAAAGTAAAATATTATTGTATACTTCCCTCCTGTTAGGCGTAGTATTTTTTCAGGTGACAGATATTCCCACTCCTCTTCATTGATTTGCCTTGATCCCCTTCCCATAAGCTCCTCTTTTTAGCATCTTGTTCATCTGAAATCGCTTTTCTCGTACTTTTTGGTTGTATGCTACCTGTGTCCTTTGTTTGTACCTTTGTCTATCACCTTCCAATTTGATCTCCATAAACTACTCATGAGTCGCACAGATTTATTTTCCGACTTCATGTTTTCAACACTCGATATTCTCTTATGAGTTTCTTCGTTTCTTTCTATTTTTCATTCACTTATCCCCTTTCTCACCATCATAATAAAAATAAAATAATAATAACAATAGAGAAAAGAAAATTACCTTCCAAACTATACCAAATTTGACACTTTGCCTCCTAATCTTTTATTTCGTATACTTTACCTCCTAAACTGTGTGTTTTTTTAGTTTACCTCCTGTTGAAAGATTTCGGAGACCGGAGCTCAGCACATGATTTTTACTGATGGGGTATTTTTGTTATTTTCCTTTTAAAATTATTTTTAAAAAAGAAAATTGTCTCCCAAACTATACAGGATTTGACACTTTGGCTCCTAATATTTTATTTCGTGCACTTTGCCTCCTGAATATGCATTTTTTTAGTTGTCCTCATAATGATAGATTCCGACATGAAAAATCCAATTGGAGCTCTGCACGTGATTTCAACGTGAAATTTGTTGGGATATTTCCATCATCTTATTTTGCAATTATTTTTAAACTAATAATCAAAAATAAAAATCTGAAAAATAAACTTGAAATTACTTTATTCTATTTTAATAATATTCATTTTATTAGAACAAACTTTGAATTATTAATGTATTATTATTTTATACTTGGTATTTAATTTCATGTATTTTTACTTAATTCAACTTAGAACTCATTTCTAATCAAAGCTAAACTTATATAACAATGAGAAAATACCACTAAATACATTATTTTATATTTTTTTCTATTCTACTTTAGTTAGTTTTATTTTTCCATTTATGACGCATTTTATCTGTTCTTTACGAGTTGACTTTATTTTTTTCTAAAAATTATCTGGCTATAGTCAACAAATTTGTTGAGTTATTTCCGTCCATCTAATACCTTAATTATGGGGCTTGATTCACTAATTAAGTTATTGATTTTATTGCTTAGTTATTTCCTTAATATTTTAACAGCATACCATCATAATCTGTCACTTCCGCCGGAAGAGAAAATTGTTAGTTGTTAGATTACTTAAATTGAAACAGTAAGAAGATTTTACCGGACACCAATTAAAATAATTTTTTTATTCTTGCATACTCCTGGTTTACATATTTATATGATTATTTTAGCTTAATAGATTTTTGAGTTTGGTTAGTTGATTAACATAAAGTATTTTCTTTTATAAGAGTCCTCGACAGTGACTTCGTCTTTGTGCAAACAAAATATTTGGTTTGTACTATATAATTTGTATTTCTATTTTATACCTTTTCTATTTGTGTGAATGAATTAGAGTGGCTACAAATTTTTTCTTGCTGTGATTTTTCATTTATTTTTAAGAAATTTGGCTATTTTAGACCACAAAAGATGGTAATAAAACAAGTAGAGATGAATATCTTGCTATTTTCTGGGGGTTCCAAAATGATGGGTCTTTGTCTCTTTCAAAGGAGTTTTTTTTTTTTTAATTGAAGTCTAGCTCTTGACGGTTTTGTAGGTAAATCTTATTTCAGGCTTTACAAGTTGAAAAAAAAAAAACCCTCTTGAAACAATTGTTGTAAATTGGATTAATTCTAATTAAATGGTACAGCGATAATTCATGTTAATGAATTGTATAGGATTATTCTACGTGTCGTGTAGATAATTGTAGCATTTTGAATTTCTCAAATCCATTTATTGGTGAGTGAGAAATGATACTTGGAAGTTGAACGGTTTGCTTTAATGCTTTATCGGTTATCCCACATTGAATGTTAGTCAATGTGGAAGAGAGTTTAAAAATGATTACATTTCTTTAATGTACATCGAGTGGGCCAGAGAGTGTTATGGGCTTTGTGTAAACGAAGTTCACGCGGGCTCTTGGACTTGGGTTCGCCAGTCCGCCTTCGGCGTAGCCGAAGGCGGAGCCGAGCCCGGACCTCGGACCTCGGTCCTGGGCTCTTGACCAGTCAGACGGTTTCAACTTTTGAAATTCAAACAGCAGACGTATCTGCACGCTGAACTCGTCCAGGTTCATGTCAGATAAAACTGACTGTTTGAACGCCATTAAGGTCGTCTTAATTGGCATACACCTGAACATTTGGAACAACAAACATACACATATTCAGGTCGTCTTAATTGGCATACACCTGAACATTTGGAACAACAAACATACACATATTCTGCATTTCATTTACAAGGCTCAGTTCATTTTCTTTCAGTTCGCCGGAACCCTGATATACACGGTGTTGTGATATCACGGGACGAAGTCGTTTTATCTTTGAAGACGAATAGCCAAAACCGAAGGGCACTACCGGGGCTATTTCGTCTTGCGGACAGAGTGCATACTCGACTCGACAATATTTATTTTCTGTTTTATATATTTCTTTTGCCAGTTTTGTGCTCGAATATTTGTAACTATTCCAACAACAATATGGAATTGATGGACACCTTAGGACTTTTTTTCTATCAATCGTAGGTTCTTACTTTGATTGTATTTGGTTATCTGTTGGTTTACGCTTTGTTGATTTGTTGTGGGTAGTATGTTGTTGTGTGTTTTTACTAATTTTGGTGCCTGCTTTTGACATAATCGCATTTCTTTGGATTAATGACCCCTTTTTGTGAAATTATTTTGTAAATTATAAAAATATAGTTTTTATAAATGCGACAATAATTTGGAGATTGATTGACGAGAAAGATCAACCCAAATTTTGTGAGATTTCTCCAAATGAAGTATTATGTTATAGATTTTTGTGTACTTGTTTCTAAAATTTTGAATTATGTATTTTTGTCCTGATGGAGAAAGAAAAGATAATGTACAAAATATGAAGCCCCAGATTATTAGATGAATTTTATTTTATATTTAAACACAGCCTTTTGAATTTGCCCTTTACTTTTATTTTGTAAGCATATACATTTGGTGTAAGTTGACATTTTTTAATCAATGTAGTTACTAGTTGCCTCATTGTTAATTTTTTTTTTCTTATAAAAGAAACGAATATCTGGTACATTTAATGATGTTATCGCTGATAATCTGCCTTAGCAAGAACACGGGTAATTTAATTCAATTGTCCCCTCCCATTAATATACTCATTTTACTTATCCCTCCGATATCTATTAACGCTTAATGTTGTTTTTCAAAACTTTTTTTAATTTGCTTAGGGATTGCGGCATGTTCATGGTTTCGTGGTTTCATACGCAGAGTATATCATTACCAACATCGACATTCGATAGAAGATTTTGACGTTGAAGTCCATAGAAAATGTCGAGTTTTTAAACTGGACAATGGATACGAAAGTAAGGACGAATCCCTGTCGTGTTATCTGACGATCTGCAGAAAGAGGTTTTCAATAATAAATTTTAGTATAATTTATAGTGGTTCTAATTTAGGTATCAATGGACGTCGTTTGTTATATAATATTCATCCGACTTTCTTTGCATCTGCTTTTTTCACTTTACTTGCTAGTATTTGGTGGTATTTTAGTTCAAGTTGGATTTGTGAGTTGTAGTTCATCTATGATTTTGTTGCATTATTTCCAGCAGACCTTATTACATTTATATATGTTTATTATGGGGTTCTTTCTTGTTTATCATCCAGATATGTATATTATTTGATTTATTTATGTTTATATACTGAAATGGGTCGTGCATCTCATGAGTACTAGTTGTACTTCTTCTTTCTACTATATGTTTATTTTCTTGTTGCTAGATATTTTATCGTTTTGTTAATAGTCTGTTTATATTTGATTTACTATTCTAACTAATGTTGATTCTATAAATCACTAAATAACACCCTTGTAGCATTTTTACTCCGATGATTTGGTATCTTCGAACCATGTTGTGATCTTAATAAGTTAGTTATAGGCTTTACCTATATTATTTATGTTGATATTTGGTTAATGTATATTTGACCTGTAAAATTAGTTATGTTGTAAGATTATTTATATTCATATTTGGTTTATGTAGAGTTGATGTGTAATTTAGTTATAGGTTTTATTTACACGATTTATTTTGATGTTGAATTTATAAGCCTGCCAGGACCTCATATTTGATTTGGTTGATATGTAGTCAGTTTTCTGTTTAATCTTGTGCACTTTTGTTTTTCAAATAATTTCATAAAATGGTTGTTGTTTGGTTGATATTGTATTTCTTAGTAATTGAATTTGGTTCATTTAAAGTTATAAATATAAATCAACAACAAATCAAATAATAAAAAATCATGGTATAAGATAGATGTATGAAAATTAATTAAATATAAATAAACAATCATTCCGTGAATAAAAGAAATGTGTAATGAACAAATCTACTATTACGTTTAATAATTAATTATCGATGATTAAGATATTATAATAGAGTAATTAGGGATGATATCTAAGAATAATTATAATTAAATAAATATTATAGTAGGATATTTGTTCATTCAGGTTTTAAATCAAAATAAATAAACTGAGAAATAAAAAGTAAAAAACTTTTTACTCTCAATATTTTTCATTAACATTGTGGATTGTATTGTGATTTGTTTATTATAAATAAACAAATTACTACAATTTGAAGCACAAATATAAATAAAAAGTAATGACCCGGAAAAATAAATATTATTTCTTGATATCTCTTTCTTTTTTCGCTTTCTCATGCATTTGGTTTATGACATATCCATAAATAGGCTCTTGAAATTCTGATACAATGATTAGATATTAATGGTATTTATTACTCCTTCCTATTCAAGTTTAAAGACGTTTTGGGTGCCTTCATTTTTTGCAAAATGTAAGTTGTTTTATGTTTTTAAGGTAACTAGTATTATACCCGTGCGTTGCACGATAATTTTTTATTTTATTTTATTTAAAATAAAAATAATTATTTTAAATGTATTAAAATATTTAAATAAGTAATTGTATATATGTATACTTAAGTTATGTATATATGTGWTTSTGTGTGTGTATTTSGATAAGAACTCACACCAGAGATGGTTTTACCATAACCGCTCCCTATATATAAATCATCTAAATATTAATTAAAGATTGAATAGTATTCAAAATGATATAACCTTCATAAAAGGGMTTTTATTATACAAAATGTACTTTACAAATTATGAAAAATTTCCTTATATACAACATTTATAGTTTTGTTACTATGTTTATTCTCATCATCGTCGATCAATATTTTTAAACCCTTGCGATTGTTCACCCTTGATATAGCAACGTATAACTGACCATGATTAAAAACTGACTTCTTCAGGAAAAGTCCAACATGTGTGAGAGAGAGAGAGAGAGAGAGATTGTGCTTGAATTTTGTTGATCATCATAGCATATGACACAATCAGAGGAATTTTTCATCATTGGGACTTAAAAGGCAACCTCGAATTGGATGGTGTGACAGTCATTCTAGGCATTAACAACAATTCACCTGCATTGCTTCCTTGATAAATATTAGACTATACAGTATGATCGTCAAGTCAACAACCAATATTACACAATACAAGGCAATGATCGATATTTATCAACAACATGAGTGGAATTCTAATTTTTAGTTTTAGCTCATAGTTCGGGATAACATTTAATGGTATTTAGAAACTCTGATGAGTAGACGTCCTACAATATGTCAATGTTTGAATCGGATTTGTATGTATTATCAGACCTAAGATATACTTTACATTCTCCATCATTTTATGACATCATATATTTATTAATCAAATCGACCGCATCAACTGTGGGGAAAGAATAGCACGATCCTCCAAATAAGTGAAGCATTCAGTAGTTTTTCCAAATTGTGGATATGTGCTCGCCACAATTGACGGAACATGGTCAACATCATCTTTCAATAATAGATAATCTGGATTTCAATTTGAACGATACCATCATTTGGTCCTCCAACTATTACATCTCCTATACTATTTATCGAGTTGAAAATATTCTTTAACTTGACAATTGGGATCTGAATTGTGACTTTGCAACACCACATTCTTAGTCTACTTCGAAACTATGTAATGAGTCCATAAATGCGAAGATTTGATCACTATGTGAAGATTTGATCCATAAATGCGAAGATTTGATCACTATGTCTGGTCTAGTGCCTTTTGGAGCAACCGGTAAAATTTGATGAAAATTTTCACTAAGAATTATTATTTTATTACCAATGGAAGTTGCGTATTATAATTGTTTTGAGATCTCATCACGTCTTTCAATATTTTGTCCAAAGTTTCAAAATAATGTCTATGCATCATGGAGTTTCGTCCCAAATAATGACATGCGCATCATTCATTAATTTTGCAAGTGGAGTACCAATAATGATCAAAGTCTTGGTAAATATTAAAAGTAACCCTAAATCTGGAATGTCCAGTTCTTCCTTTTGAAATAAGAAGAGAAGTTATGTCGTTAGATATTACATTAAGAACATATTCAGTAAATTCCTATATAATTAAAA
>BMAC01000123.1:1160292-1175104 GCA_014905375.1 Phtheirospermum japonicum | reverse complement strand
AATTTCACTATTAGATTTAACAGTTGTAGAAAGCATCATCTGAAAAATAAAAATAATTCTACATGATTTATTTTTCTCTCTTACATTGTTTTATATATTGTTTTCAATGTCCAGTATGGATTGCATGTCTGCTACAATTTCATGTGAAGATATTTTTTTTCCTCCGCACAATAAGCAAATAATAGTATAAGTATTAATAAAATATAAATATTACAATGATGTTGAAGCYATTAGTATGTAAAATATAAATGCACCAAACAGAATAAATTCGATTTTGAACTTCAAATGATATTAAGTATGACATGAATGCTTTCAAAATTACTGTGTTTAGCCATTTGCATTCAGATGCGGCCTTCCCTTTTTTTGTTTTGGAATTAGTTGATCTTTTTCCAAATATATTGTAGTTGATGTCATAGTGTTCATTCCACTTAGTGTTGGGTTTGCACTTTTATTGTTTACGCAATTTCTGAGATAATAACAAAATACATTATTTTATGAGATCAATTCAAATAATAAAGTGTTGAATTGTAATAATATTTTATAAACAACATGTTGATAGCCAATAAAAATAATATCAAATTATATTATATTGGGCATTTTTGTATAATTTAATTAAATAAAGTGATCAAATTATTTATGAGAAAAAAGTGACAAATTTGATTTGATATTGTTCGACTCGAAATGAAAAAAATAACAAAAAACGTAAAAGAAAGCTAAAAATAACATATAAGTGATTATATATATATATAATATTAATTCTTATTATTTTTAATGTTAATTATAGTATCTATCCTAATTATATTAAGAAGATTTCTACATAATTAAAAGAGGGAACTAATCCTAAGTGACTTTTTAATTAAAAAAAGAGCCAAATCATAATTAATTAAATAAGGTATATATCATAATTATGTTAAGGAAATGCCTACATAACTAAAATAGGAAACTAATCCTAGGTGGCTTTTTAATTAAAAAAATGAACCAAATCATAATTAATTAAATAAGGCATATATCATAATTATGTTAAGAAAAATCCTACATAACTAAAAGAGGAAACTAATTCTATGTGGCTTTTTAATTAAAAAAAGAAACCAGATCATAATTAATTAAATAAGATATCTATCATAATTATGTTAAGAAAATTCCTACAAAACTAAAAAAAGAAAATAATCATACGTGGCATTTTTTTCTCTCTTCAGACCTCTCCTTTAATATATATATAGATTTATTGTCATTAATTTCAAATTTACCCTTCATTGCATGTATTAATTGTTTTTTACTTTTCCACTAACAGCATGAAGAAGTTTAATTTTTTCACTAACATTAATTAATAATAAATGTATTAATGAGGAATAAATTGACATCTTTATCAATGTTTTAATATGTGTGATCTTTATCAATGTTTTAATACGTGTGTTTTAATACCAAACGACTTGTATCATGTATTCACATCCTTTTCCATATAACAATCAAGACCATTAATTACAGCACATTACTTCCAGGCTTAAGCCCAAAATCGAGCCAACCTGGCCCAAAATGTCCATACGTAATATTATTTGATGTATGAGGTTATTTGTGGTAAGCGACCTCATTTATGGGAGAGGGTGTTCCTCCTAGAAGATGAGCGAGCTGTGTTGTGATTTTGAGAAGTGAGCGAGCTGGTTTGTGAAGAGTAGCGACCTGTAGTATGGGGATGAGTTTTCATATAGGGTCGTGATCTCTTGTGGTTTGGGCTGTGTACTTGAGCCCGATATGCGTGGATTGTTATGGGCCTGGTGGGCTGTATGCCACGGCTTATTTTGGTACTTTATTGAGAAGTTTATTGTTTATGGGAATTTACTATATGGGAGGAATTCTAATTATAAGACAATTGTGTTATTTATGGAATTGTGGTGTGAGAAGGTATACCTAGATTGTGGAGGATTCCTCTTATGTATACCTCTCATTATTCCAGGCTTATGATATCATAATGACATCTTGTATGATTTGAGTGAAGGGATTGAGTGTTTGATTTCGCTTATTAACTTAAGCGTCGGAAGGCTTTAACGGGCTCGAAATCCGGCCCGTTTTAGGCGTTGTTTTGAAGGATCGGCGAGGTCGCTTGGAGGATCGTGAGAGATTGGGAAGGTCGCTTTGACGTATTTGAAATTCCGTTCAGGTCGCTGATCTCAATTTTGAGGTTAGTACTCCCTTTATTTGGTAGTTCAACTTTTTGAACTCATCAAATAAATTGACATCTTTATCAATGTTTTAATATGTGTGATCTTTATCAATGTTTTAATACGTGTGGTTTAATACCAAACGACTTGTATCATGTATTCACATCCTTTTCCATATAACAATCAAGACCATTAATTACAACACATTACTTCCAGGCTTAAGCCCAAAATCGAGCCAACCTGGCCCAAACCCACTTCAAGCCAGATAAATATCCCAAACCCTAACTTGAATGGCCTCATTTGTCGGCGTTTGACACACTAACGCACAATAAAGGTGTGTTAAAACGGAAGGTCTAAACTTAAATGCAGTTTGTGTTTTCTTTTTAATATCTTTAAAATGACACTCATTGTGAGCATAAAATTACATTGATATTATTATTATTATTAGGGATAATTATTTTTCCCCAAATTATTTTGATTATTACAGTTTATCATACAAACTTTTTTTCCCAACAAACCGACATCTGAACTATGCGCGAATTGCATTTTACCCCCTACATCACTTTTATTGTGATTTTGTAATCAAAATCGACTTTTATTGTGATTTTGTAATCAAAATCAGATGATGTGGCACAACCCGATTGCGCCACATCATCCGGTTTTGATTACAAAACGACAAAAAAAAAGTGGTGTAGGGAGTAAAATGTAATTCGCGCATAGTTCAGATGACGGTTTGTTAGAAAAAAAAATTTTGTATGGTAAACTGTAAAAATTGAAATAGTATGGGAGACAAAAAAAAAATTTCCATTATTATTATTATGTTTTTGAATGCAATTATTATTGCATTGATAATTTGAATCACTATAATTTTATGACATTCAAACTGAAAGGCTCTTAAAAGTAATATCAGACAGCCTATTTAGCCGAGAATCCAATCTTTAAAGTTTTCTTATTAAATAAACTGGCTAATATTTTTTTGCTCCCCAATGTATGCAGTTTTTCTCACTTTGCCCCTCAAAGTATTTTTTGTTTCACTTTACCCCCTGATGTACAATAATTTTCGACGTTGCCTCCCCCCAAACTTTATTTCCGACGGAATATTCCTTCTAGATTCCATTGGCGAGCAGCTGGGGGCAAAGTGAAAGAATCTTATAGTTTGGGGGGTAAATTAAAATAATATAAATATTAAAATTTTGTTTTAAAATTTTATATTTGAAAAAAATATATAATTTTTATCTTATACTCACACACACACAAAGTTGTCAATACAATTCCAATTTTAAAAAAAAACCCATAAATTTTCAATTAATATTTATAATCTTCTTAAATATAAATATTGTCAATATATTTTTTATATTATTAAATATGAAACACATGACTAAGTATTATGTAAATTATTAGGTTAAGTAACATAATAATATATTATTATGTATTATGATTGAACAAAATAAAATAAAAGTGCATTTCGTATATGCATTATAATATTATGATACGAAAAATAAAATTATGATTCGATATTATTATTTGTTTAAAATGTGTGATTAAATACTATATTAATCATGAGTACATTATTATATAAGATTATAATTAACGAATGATTAATATAATTAAAATTCTAATATTATAAGATTTTAATTATATTAATCATTCGATAATTATAATCGTATATAATAATTAATGTACTCGTGATTAATATAGTATTTAGTCACACTTTTTATACAAAAAATAATATTGAATGATAATTTTATTTTTTTATTATAATAATTTACATAATACTTAGTCATGTGTTTAATAATTAATAATATTAAAGACGTATTGACAATATTTATATTTAGAAAATTATAAATATTAATTGAAATTTTATGGGATTTTTTTTAATTTGAAATTGTATTGGCAACTTTGTGTGTGTGTGAGTATAAGATAAAAATTATATATCTTTTCCAAATATAAAATTTTAAAACAAAAATTTAATATTTATATTTTTTTAATTTGCCCCCCAAACTATAAGATTTTTTGCATTTTACCCCCCAAACTATAAGATTCTTTCACATTGCCCCCCAACTGCCCGTCGATGGAATCTAGAAGGAATATTCCACCAGAAATAAAGTTTGGGGGCAACGTCAAAAATTATTGTACATCAGGGGGCAAAGTGGAACAAAAAGTAATTCGGGGCAAATGAAAAAAAACTGCATACATTAAAAAAAAAAAAAAAAAAAATTAGCCCCATGTGAATATCCCATTTTCCTCCATATTACTACTCCAAAGCTTATTATACAAAGATACACGAGTATATTCAACTTGATATATAAATTCTTCATATGGGTTTATGAAGTTTCTTTCCCTCCAAAAAAACCAAATAAATAAAATAACATGATAATATATTTTACCGCCCGTACCTGCAAATTAATGATTTTATATCAACATATATACAAGTCACTCGTAATGAAAATATGAGAAATATTTTATTTTTTTTTAAAGGACAGGATTAAAAATAATGGATGTTATACAATAATTCCCTAAGAAGTAGTCATTTAATACTCTTGTATAAACCAGTGGGGAAACTTCTCAAAATTGATATGAGCAAATTAATTATTCTGATAAATAAAACAATAGTAGTACCAAACAAAATAAGATATACCGTCACCACGTCAATGGTTTATGAAAAAAAAAAAAGACAACAAGGAAATACGCCAGATAGCCATGTACACAGACAATAACGTCTCTGCTATACTAAAAAAAATACTTGAATTACTAAGGAGGCAATAATTAGAAATACAGGAACTAGAACCACATGAAAAGATAAACAAAATTTAAAAAATAAAATAATAATAATAATATTAAATAACATAAAACAATGAGAGGAAATACGTCAAAATAAAATAATACAGAAAATCTGATCATATACCACTAACTATATTCAGGGCTTCACCTTTTTTCTTTCCCTCTTTATGCTACACTCGTGTAATAGCCATGGAACTGAGGTATTATCACTAAAGCACCATCCTCTTCTATTCACCATAAATAAATATCGTTCAAGCTCGTACCTGACATAATCCGTCACAATTTCGCCGCGTTGCTGTTAGTCTCAAATATGTATACCTCATTGCTTCAAGCTCGTATAAGGCGCTTATCGCATGTCAAGATCCTGTAACTGGCATGTGGGCCCTCGGATGTGTCCCTCAATGTTACGTGCCAACCAAGTGCTGTTCCAATCTCTTGAAGTTCATCCATAATAGCAAGCGAATCACGGATATACACATGCCCACCGGGCCTTAGGATTCGATCCATTTCAAGCATTATGGTAGAAGTATTGCACCTGAGTTGAATAAAGAACCAAAAGAAAATATTGAGGTTTAACGTGTCAACATCTGGCTGATATGACAAACATGGACAACTGCAAAGACTGGAAAAGCATGGTTATATCAATGTACTTTTTGAACTAATCAGAATCGAAATTCAAGAGGCACACTCCTCTCAGACAGCCTAACCATTAGCCAGGTTCCCTAAATAAAAAAAAAACACAAAAATTTGGGGGCCATCTAACGAAATGTACTCTCTGTTAGGTGGGTGTACACAAGTTTTTGTCAAAATTCAATGCTTACAAGAATATATTCTCAATGCCAATGGAGGAGACCAGTATGAATAGTATGAAGAACCGGACCGGTAAGCAAACCAGTTCACGGTTCAACTGGTCAAACTAGTTTTAATGAAAAGTATTTTCTCATTATATTATATAAATTATTAATATAATAAATTAAAAATATGAAAAGGAATTATTAAACCACTCATCCAGTTTTATAGAAGTTGTCCGGGCCGGTTTTTAATACACTAGTACGAAATTCCAGCGACAAAAAGAGAATTATGCACCATAATTGTAGCAAAGAGAGGGATAATACCGTTTTCTCTCAACCGAGAAAAGTCCTGCAGCATGAATCAAGTCATAGGTTCTCGGATATGTATCAAATGGCTCACACCTGAAAAGTTTCATTCAGAGTTTAGTATTTTGTTCAGATATAAACAAAAAATGGAAGAAACGCGATTGGCCATATAAAATGAATGCATATTGTGGCATGTTATATGAAATACGGTTTTCCAAATTTTCATTCCAGCAATTCTCTGCAAAAGTGCAGTGCCCATAGGTACATAATAATTACTCCCTCCGTTCCGTTCTATCTATCGCAATTTGGAAAATTTTTTGTCCCGTTCTATTCTATCTGTCGCATTTACATTTTCAAGAGAGAATCATTGTTACTTTTTACTTTCCCCATGAAAAGTAAAGGTTATTTTACTGCTTTTACTCCTACCTTTATTATTTCACACTTTTAATTATTTTAAACAAAAGGATATTATGGTCATTTGATATTTATAATTATAACACCAATCATCTTTCTTAATCTCCGTGAAATGGTCAACTGCCACAGAATGAATGGGACGGAGGGAGTATTAAACAATGAAATCATATCATCAAATTCATACCAGTCATGCATAACACCTATAAGGCCACGGTCATAGATGACAGGCAATGTATTGGGCCCACTAACAGGAACAACATTGAGCACCCAGCAATCCAAGTGGTTCTCAATTAGTGCTGCTGCAAAACTGCAGTAAATGAACAAAACAAGTGTCTAAAAAAATTAAAATGTAAAGGTAATTACAGAAGTCAACAAGACAATTGCTACTTTCAAAATCAGAAAATAGCATATTATAAAACATGGTAGAAATTTCAAACTTACCCTCCGAAGCCTGCTCTCATGTCCAATACATTTCTGACTTTCATCTTACCCCAGTGTAAAGCACGTATATAGCCATCAATTATTTCTTTCCAATATCTTGATTCTGCCCTAAAAAGCTCTTTTCTTGATATGTAGGCGTCGATTTGTATGCTCTGAAGCCTATCGGGAGGATTCTGCAGGCGTTCTGGCCAGGCTGTAACATTTGAGCCGTATCCTTCCTCAGGTAAACGTGCTATGCATGCCTTCATATTGACATACCTACACATGATTGTGGAGGTGGTTAATTATGAAACTCAAGATAAGCTTTTCTCAATGTTCTAAAAAACGAGAGGCGGATACGAGGCGTTTTGTTCGGATGACGTGAGGTGTGCGCCTCAATTTTTTTGGAAAAAATTAAAATAAAACAACACAAAGAACAACAATAACTATTAATCACCCTTAAGCTCCACAAAAACAAGAACAAAAACGTTAAAGTCGATCCTAATAAGTAGCACCAAATTCATCACCCCTAGAACACAACAAAAAAAAAAAGTTTTCCTAATCATTTTAAATTTTAATAGAGCATCATTTATGGGGCAATGGTTTGAACAACTCGTCATTTCCTTCATTGTTAAACTCAGTTGGTAGTATTATATATATATATATATATGTGTGTGTGTGTGTGTGTATAAAATATATATATATTTATTTATAATACTATTACAAAAAAATTAGAAAATACTAACAGATGGGCATTTAACACATTAGTGAGCAGATCCAACCGTAGTCTTCTATTTGACTTGTTTTATACATTTATTAATAACAAGATATGAAGAAAAAAAGAAAAGAAAAGAGGAAATTAATTTTAAAAAAAAATTTAATCGAGGCGAACGCCTGATACGCCTCGAGACGTATCCGAGTCAAGGCAGAAGCCTCACACTTTGAGGCGAACGTTTCATCTATAGGGGTTCAATGCGTCTGCCTCGAGCCAGGTTTGCTCAAAAGCACCTCAAGGCAAGCCTCGAGGCGTATGCCTATCACTGGCTTTTCTATACAAACCAATAGATCATTTTTAATTGCATTGTACATAAAAGGGTTAATTGCAAAAGGTGTCCTTGAGATTTGACCTAATTTCAAAAAACCACAGGTAACTTTCAAAATTGCAAAAACAACCCCTGAGATTTTAGTTTGTCTTGCATTTACCCCCCTTCATAAGCAAAAAAACATTTCAAAACCCTATTTCAAATTTACGAAAAATATTACAGCTACCCCATAATTTTAACACTGAATAAAACCTCAGGGGTATTTTTGTAATTTTGAAAGTTAGTAGGATTGTTTTGGTAATTATGTCAAACCTCTAAAGCAACGGAGTCCACTAGCAATATTTCACAGACCCTTTAATTTGGATTGACAGACCCTTTAATTTGGATTGACTAGTCCTTGCAGTGGCCTTCAAATGCGACCACTTCCGAAAGTCATTCCTATTACATGCATTTATTTAATAATTAATTAAGGCTCTTTGACACTAAATCAGACAAAATATAAAGGCCATACTTCTCACGAGTGGACCTTCATTTCATGATAAACCAGCATATATATCAAAATCCACCACCTCCACTAAGCTTTACTAATATATAGTAAGTGCATTTGCCATACTAATTTGTTTGTCTATAAAGATCAAAATGCATAATGCCCAACATTTTATAATAACTGGAAAAATAAAACCAAAAAGTAAGCTTACCAAACATTGTCTGGATTATCATCAGGTTCACACAGTGACGGTTTGGTTCCTTCCTCGCGGTTCAAATAGCAGCTGTTATTTAAGGGCTTCTGCCATATCGCAATGTATCCCTCCTTCTTCACAAGTGTCCAACAGAGCCGACTGGTAAGGTTAACCATTTCTGGAAGTAACATAAATTTAAACAGAATCAACATAAAAGGTGCAGGATCAATGTAACACTCCTAAGAATAGCTGCAAATAATGAAACAAGGGGCGTGAGGTTTAGAGCCATTTTACAAGTAAATTACCTTCCCATTGTTCTTCAAGGACTGCTTCATGTTTATAAACGGGCTGTGCTGCCCAAGCAAAATATCCTCCGGCGCGGAGCATTCTATTGACCTCTAGTAGCAAAATCCCATCTACGCAACAATACAAGAGAAAAGCACACAAAAGATTGAGTTTAACATAGATTAATAGTCCATGAAAATTATTCTAACTTTGAGACCGATCAAAGGAAACAAAATATAATTAGGCAAAATCAAAGTCTATGTTATGTAAATGTCGAATGATTTACTAAATCAAGAGCAACGATGTATGTTCCAGCACCAAATTACGACAATTAGTGCACATGCATCACTTAGCATGGACAATAAACTCTTGTCTCTTAAAATATGAAGCAGTAGATTTGAAATCTTTACCCATAATATATCTTGTGCGAGATAACCACTATAAATGTAGTTAGAAATGAAAACTCCTGTAACAGTGAACTAGGATTTTATATATATATATATATATTATACACTATAGCCCAAATTTCATGAGATAACCAAAGTAGTCCTCAAAGATGCAAATGAAACTACAAGGTGATTCAATTGACACTTTCATGGTATTCTCAAAAATTCCACAACTGACAAGTAAACAAGCTTTGGTCACTAGTTCCATATGTAAATTGATATTGCAGATTTCTAGGGATTCAATTTTCAAAACTACAAAAACAGAACATTAACACTTGTTATTGCTATGTTGTTCGCTTTAACAATCTCTTCTGCATACTTATAAATTTCTAAGGAGTCTACTAAAAATACTTCAACAAAAAAACACGGAATTAGATATAAAATCATACCGTCCCGAGTCCAGTTGATCCTACACCTCGAACAATGTATCAGATCAAATGCTTGACTTGGGTAAAGTAAACGCCGCGTAGCAAATGCTGCTACCATTGCAGGTACACCACGTTCAAGTGCAAATTGGATCTGGTTCTCATGAACGTCTTTGGGGGCTACAGAAAGAGTGATCACGTTCCGTGACAGTAAATACGCACCAAAACTCGCAACACCACAACCAACGTCCAAAGCAACTCGAGTATGTTTGCCAAATGCGATTTCAGGGAGCATCTAGACAACATCGGACAAAAAATGAAATATCAAAAACCATTATATTTTCTCTCTCTAGGCCAAATCAATTTACAACAACTCAAAAACCTTTTCAATCTGATCCAAATACTGATCCGCCCCATGAATAAACTGTGTGCCACCTCCGGGGAACTTGAACTTGTCCTTGTCAATTGCGATCCAATTCTGACCTCCTTTATCCTCGGCCAAACGAGCATGAGGAACATTGCTAAACCAAACCTGTACATACAGATACAAATCCTTGCAAACATAACTAAAACAAAACTTCATAAAATGCAAGAATCTGAAGAAAAAAAAAAAAAAAGTACCTCGTCACGGCTTTTGGGCCATGGAATCGGAGTTCTATAACCTTTCGGAGCTGGGATCAAGCAATCCAGACCCTTCCCATTTTCAGGACAATGCCGCTCGAATCTCTCCCCTTTCTCCGTAGAATTCAGCTTCTTAATCGCCTCTTCGTTGTCCAAACACGGTATAAACTCCCTCATACTCTCCGGGCAAAGTGGGAACTTCTTAACCCTAACCCTAACCTTATCCCCATTGCTATCGCTCTCCAAACCCTCACTCTCGTTCGATTTCGACCAATTCTCGACCAGCTCAGGATCATACTCCCCAACCTCGAAATTATCCGTCATCCTCCCATTCTCGTCGACCACCCCCATCCTCTGCAGCGCCGGAGGCGCAGGCGGAGGCGGTGGAGCAGCCACGGCGGCTTGCTGCGGCTCATTCCGGCTAATCTGTTGGGGCGGCGGGGCGGCCGTATCATTTACGAGGGAAGAGATGTCGAAGGTGTTGTTGAGATTGGGAGAAAGGGCGACGGAAGCAGAGGACGACGTCGTTTGGGGTTCAGGGTTCTGGTGAGAAGAGAAAAAGACGAGCTGCTGGGAGGAGCCGTCAGAGAAATGCTTACCTAAGTAGAAAAAAATGACTGAGATTAGGAAAAATCCGGAGATTTTCATGAGGGTGGCGGATTTGCAGAGATCCCCACTGCCAATCGCCTTCATTGTGTGAGAGAATTTGCAGATCTCAGTTGTGTAGTGTGTATTATTTTCACTATTATATCTATAAATGATAGTAATTAGTAGTATGTTATTTTTTATATATATAGCTTGGTTGGGAATCAAGAGGGAGAAGCGGAAACGAAGTAAAGTGACTTAAACGACGTTGTATTCATCTCGCGGGTTCTTTGATCGAGATGGGGGGGCGTGCGTGAATGTTACGGCTGCCTGGCAATTTGTGTATTTTTAGAAGAAGAAAAAGAAAAAAGGAGACTTTCATATCCTTTTTTGTTAAAAATAAACTCTTATAGTAATTTATATTTGGAAAACTCGGACGTAAATAATCACAGTAGAGAATGCATACGAAAGTGAATTGGTGTTTTGCACGAATGAATTTTTATGTTTATCCCAATGCATCGACGTTATAGCTTCTTATAGATAAGATTTTAATGCTGTTAGATTTTTATTTTTATTTTTTTACGGTGAGTTTGGGCACATTATGGGATGAGATTCAGGCCATTTCAATTTGTTTGGTGTTGTGGACATCAACCCATGAAATTACAATCGACCGGGAAAAAAAAATCATATATTCAATTGATATTGTTCCAATCACACCCCATTTTATTATAGGAAAAATTTACGGTGTCTTCAAGGTACCATACCCCCACCCCCTCCTTACATTTACAATTATAGATCTTTTAATATAAAAAACCTAAAATTGATCTAATGGTTACTATTGAGTCCATGAAATGAGGAACGGTGACGTGAAGGCACCGTAAAAGTTCTCTTTATTATATAATCCTCTAAAATTCCTATCTGAAATGTCAAATATACCCTTCATATTAGCAGGCTAATTACAGTACCAACTAGCCTTATATATGCGTAAGTCTATATTTGTACCAACTAGCCTTATATATGCGTAAGTCTATATTTCTTTCGATGCGGAACATCTCGATGCCGCTTTGGCGATCGTCTTCACGGAGGAGCCGCCCACAGGCTGCAAGCCGCCGCCCACCACGCCCACCCTGAGGTTCCGGCCAGTGACTCTTTAGCTTGATTTCAAGCTAAAGAGGATGTGGGGTTGTTTTTCGACGTTGGTCGTCCTTTCCCGACGAAAGATTTGAGGGAATGGAGAAATTATGACTTTGGTTTCAACTTGTTTTATTAGAGGTCCTTTAGGCATGTCTATTTTTTAAATATTTTTTTTATTTTTGCAAGTTTTGGGTCACAAATTAATTTGGTTCGATTAGCTCATATAGTTAATTTGTAAAGGATTAGTTTTCATTGTTGGGTTTGGCCCTTTTTCACATTGCGTGATACAATCCGATGGATTTAGTTTGGGTGACTAACATTTTGGTATTCAATACGGTGGTGGTGGTGGCATTCTTGACGCTTAACTCTTCCATGCGTTCATCAGGGGCTGAGTTAGGGGAATTTTTCGAATATTTAAATATGAGGACAAAATAGTGCTTTAACTATACTATCACATTTTATACTTAGCTACCAAACGCAAATTTTCATTTGCTCGGTGATAAGTGGCTAATTTAGTACATCTTTCCAAACAAAATATAATGTAACACTAAAACTATCATGAACAGTATCTAATTAGCCTTGCTATTTTGCTATTTTTCCCATCACGTCGTTGATTGGTTCAAAATATTTTTTCTTCGATCTTGAGTATGGGTACTTACCAAGTTATAATAAGGGAGAATTGCTCAGTTTTATGTATTATATATATATTTTTTAGATTAGATATCCTTTCTAGACTATATTATTTTAATATCTCAAGATTTTATATTTTTTTATAAGTTCATTGAGTAAGTTTTATTTTTTGTTTGTCCATTACTCTATTTTACTTAATAAATCAAATAAAGTTCTGAT
The DNA here is from genome assembly GCA_014905375.1 of Phtheirospermum japonicum. Taxonomy (NCBI): domain Eukaryota; kingdom Viridiplantae; phylum Streptophyta; class Magnoliopsida; order Lamiales; family Orobanchaceae; genus Phtheirospermum; species Phtheirospermum japonicum. The sequence continues at coordinate 1,162,228 of BMAC01000123.1, read as the reverse complement.
ACACCTGGTAAATTGAAACATAGCCTAGGAATTTTTTACGAACATGATCGAAAATCATTACTCTTTCAACTTAAGCAGGAGAATTTTCTTGGGTCGAAGATTTCTTGGGCGAAAATTAGGAAGACAAAAGAATGCCCCGTATAATTATTTGTTCCCGCATTTATAGTTCATTCAAATACCCGCTTACTTATGCTAATATCTATTTATATTTTAAATATAAATAAATTGTACATTTTATTTATGACATTGAACACAGGCAATAGTAACACAGTCACACCAATTCAATTTGGCTAAGAAAAATAAAGAAAGTGGTGGTAAAGTCATAAAGTTAACTAAAATAGTCTTCTCCTCCAAAAAAAAATCTACCTAATTATGATATGACTAGGATGGGCATGCGGTACAAGGGATTTTCCGAACTCGTAGGAAAAGAGCAAGTAAATAAAAAAAAAATCATAATTGATTTTTTTTATCATACATAAATAATTGACAACAAAAAGTTTGTTTTTTTTACGAACCTGACGCGAGTCTATGAATTAATTAATCTAATTGAACCTTCTCGAGCTGTTTCCTTTTAAAAACCAAAAAGATTTGCGCCAATACCAAGAAGAACAATAGACCTTGGACATAGATTTTGCAGTAATATTTTTGCATCACCCTAACCAAATCCACCGACGTTAGGATTACTCATTAATTGTTGATCAAATTTGATGGATTCTCTCTCTGGAACAAGAAGTTTTGGTCTTATGGGGATAATATCAACCACTTGACGTCCATCATCAGGATATGTTATGGTTATTTCATACCCCTTTTTATTTGGTATGATTTTACTTACTACGCCCGCTCATGTAACATTACAAACCGTATTGTTACTCTTGCTTCCATCAGGATAAATCTGACCCCTTCCCGTAATCTCTCCTACGTATATAGGTAGGATATTATAAGAAGTGAACATCTTTCCCAGTAGCGGATTCAGGAAAGAATAGGAAAGGTATTTCACTATATTTTTATCCGGAGACAAGCTCTATCAGAAGAATATTTTTTTAATCAGGGCGGTAGCTCTGAAAAGGCAAATTGTCTGGCATTCAATGTGGTCGACGCATCTGGTTGCCGTTTGGTTAGATGTTATTAATGAAAATACTAATTCATTATCCTCAACAATAGGTCCTGGAGACTTTTTGGTTCATCATATTATTCTGTGTTTACATAAACTAAATTGATCTCAGTAAAAGGTGTTTTAGATGCACGCGATTCCAGGTTAGTACCAGATAAAAAGGATTTCGGTTATAGTTTTCCGTGCGACGGCCCAAGGCGGGGTGGGGTGGGGGGTGGGGGTGGGGGGGGGGGTACTTGTGATATTGCATCATGGGATGCATTTTATTTGGTAGATTCCTGAATGTTAAATACTATTGGATGGGTTACTTTTTATTAACATTGGAAGCACATCACATCATGGCAGATGTAACATTTCACAATTTAATGAATTTTCCACTTATTTGATGGGCAGACTAAGAGATTATTTATGGTTAAACTCTACACAACTTATCAATGGGTATAACCCTTTTTGTATGAATAATTTATCGGTATGGGCATGGATGTTCTTATTTGGCATTTTATTTGGGCTACTTCTTAATACCCTGGCACGGATATTGGCAGGAGTTGATTGAAACTTTGGCATGAGCTCATAAACGCACACCTTTGGCCAATTTGATTCGATAGAGAGATAAACTTGTGGCCATTTCCATTATGCAAGCAAGATTAGTTGGGTTGGCCCATTTTTATGTAGGTTTTATATTCAATTATGCAACTTATTGATTGCCTCTACATCGGAAGATTTGGCTAATTTTCGAATATGTTATATTCCACAGTAATCTCATTTATTTCGATGCATATAAGGTCTGTTGTTTCTATTTTTAACGAGTACTTGAGTTAATTTTAA
>BMAC01000123.1:1140512-1159956 GCA_014905375.1 Phtheirospermum japonicum | reverse complement strand
ATTAGATCCAACATGTGTGTGTGATTTGAATCATGTGAGAACCAAAACCTTAAGTGGGAACTTTAGAAACCGTTATTTTACATTATATGTGATGCTAATTTAAATAATACAAAATGCTATTTATATTTTCACATTGCTATTTTTATGTTACCCTGATTTTTACTATTATTTTATTAGCATGTACATGATTCATAAAATAACATCACATCCTATGTAATATAGCATGTTTCTAGTTCCAACACAGGGATTGGTTCACATGTGAACTCATCCCTATATATATATATATATATATATATATATATACACACACACACTAACACTATTGTGCAATTTCATTTTCATTATTGTGCATGTTATGCAACTAATGTTGCAATGATCATCAATGACTAATGTGCATTTTCACTAATATTGGTGTTTATTTTCACTAACATTGGTGTACATTTTCAGTGGCATTATTGCGCATGTTATGAAACTAATGTTGTAATTATCATTAACATTATTGTGCATTTTCACTAACTATAGTGTGCATTTTCAGTGATACTATTGTGTATTTTCAATTTGTTGATGATATCATATCAAATTCTACATTTATGCGCAATAGTATTAAAAATAATGCATAATAATGTATTAGAAAGTTTGCAATATAAATCAACAAATTTTTATTACACGTAGAAAATATCAAAAAAAAAAAATAAAGAAGACAATAAAAAATATATTTTATTTTTTTTATTAAATAATAATTAGTAAAAAATTATGATATTATTTTTAATAAATTCGAAACATATCACCCCTGTATATTATGCAAAATCCTCCCAACCTACGTGTCTGTTTTGTATGCTTCGTTTGACAAATAAAAAATTATGTTGCTTCGTTTGCTTGTGTGTCATCCGAGTATGATATTTACCTAATTGAATACTTTTCTTTTTACTGTATCTTACCCAATTTAATTTTCTTTATTATATTTTTCCTTATTCAATAATTTTCTTTGATTCTCCTAATATAAAAATATAAACAAGTCATATAGTTATTTTAATTAAAAGACAAACTACATATGAAATAATTTTAATTAAAAAATTTATTATGAAAATAATTAAATATTGATAATAGAATTTAAAATAACTTTATTTTTGGAGTTTCAAATATTCTATATATGTAAAATATGAGCTGTTGGCAAAGACTTGCGTTAGGCCAGATTGACGGGTCATGACCCATTAGGCCATCTGACCCGATAATCTAATGTATTGGTTTTTGTACTCAAAAGTATTGGTTTTTCATAAATATATGAACCGTGTTATGATGTATTGGTAAGTATTAGTATTATGATATATTGACTTTTTACTATAATGTATTGGTTTTTGTACTATAATGTAGCGGTATGAAATTTTGGCCTAACGGATGATCCATTAGTCCGCCTGACAAGAGTGTTGCCCTGAGTTGTTACAATAATATAAGTATGTAACTAAATATTAGTAATGTATTCAATCTAAACATAAAAAATATTCAATTATATACTAATAATTAATAAACATTGATTAGACACCAGTACAATGCGATACAGGTTGAGAGTATTACATTTTTTGAATATCTCAATGTATGTAACTAATAATTATTAAATAAATTATTCTAAACATTAATATATAAAATAATTTAATAATAATAATAATTAATTAAATAGATATTAGACACAGGTTTAGAATGTGACGGCTTTTAAATTTTTGTAAGTATGTAACTAAGATTATTAATGAACTTAATTTAAACATCAAATATAAATTTATTTAATATTTATAATAATTAATAAATAGATTAGACATGTACAAGACACGGGTGAGAATACATTGTTTTAATTATTTTATATTTAAAATTCGGTAATTATCACAAATATTTTTTATATTTATCTTTTGATAAGTCCCGTGTAATACACGGATGTTAAGCAAATACATATTAATGCGAAATCCTCATAATCTATGTGTTTGTTTCGTATGCTTCGCTTGGATAGTAAAAAATGTTGGTGCTTCGGTTGCTTATGTGATCTGAGCCTAATATATATCTAATTTAATATTTTACTTTTAGTGTATCTTGCCTAATTTAATATTTTATTTTTATTAAATTTAGCATAACTTAATAGTTTTCTTTTATTATATTTTGTCTAATTCAATAATTTTCTTTTATACTTCTAATGTAAAAATATAAACAAGTCATATATAATTAGAAAAAAAAATAATTATTTTAATTAAAAGACAAATTACATACGAAATAATTCTAATCACAAAAAAAACTTATTTATGAAAATAATTAAATAAATTGTATTTATAATAAAAGTTGAAATAACTTATTTTTTAAATTTTAAATATTATGTATAGGTAAATTATGATATATTTGCAATAATTGGGGTATATAATTAAATATTAGTAATGAATTCAATCTAAATATAAAAAATTAAAATTATATAGTAATAATTAATTAATATTTATTAGACAATGACACAATGCGAGAAGGCTTGGGAGTATGACACCTTTTGATTTTTTCAAAGTATATAACTATAATTATTAACAAAATTAATCTAAAAATAAAGATATAAAATGAGTTAATAATAATTAATTAATATAAATTAGAGACGAGTTGAGAATGTGACATCTTTTGAATGTTTATAAGTATGTAAATAAAATTATTAATGAATTCAATTCGAACATTGAAATATATATTAACTAATAATTATAATAATTAATAAATTGAACATGGGTTAAAAACACATTCTTTCAAATTTTTATTTTAAATTTAAAACTTTTTAATTTTCATAAATATTTTTTATATTTAATTTTATATAAATCGCGTGTAATACACGGGTGTTAAACTAGTATGCAAATAAGAAGAGATCATTACTCTGTTGATATTTATTCTCACTTATTTCTTAAAGGAGTATTCTCAATTAAAATCATCCCTACACACACATATATATATGTATATATGTGTGGGATTAGATTCAAATGAGAACCATGTCATTATATGCGAACCTAGGGACTAATCCAGACCGTAAATTAAATAAGATCAATGGTTAACATTAAAAGGTATTGTTGACTATATTTCAAGTAGGTTAGGGTTAGATTTGTCTTTTTAGAATCTATGCAATTAATACATTCCATAATAACTCCTTAATAATGTATATTCCTTTTATAAAATTAATAATTATAGAAACAAAACTAATAACGAGAATTCCTCAAAATTGAAAACCTCACTAACATGTTACCAATCAATATCCTTAATAACAAAAAAAATAAAATAAACAAATCTAAGCCTTAGTTTGATAAAATTGGGTCGAGAACAAAAATAAAATAAAATTATACAATGGTTTCAAGCATTATAAAGTGGGTTGTTACCTTTTTTCTTTGTCTAGAGCTTTCTTATTGCCTTCTTTTTTTTAATTTGTTAGTATGTATAAATCTTATTAAAATGATTGTCTTCTGAAAATCTTTTTTTTTTTTGACACAATATAATAGACGGATCAATGTTATCAATAAAATAATAATCTCTTTGTAATTATTTAGTTGGACATTAGCATGGGTATTAGTTTTCAAAGTAATTGTCCATTATATTACATTCACCAACCTTTTCTATCATTTAAATTATTTGCAACTCCATTAATCAGTTCAACCATGCAACCCTGGAAATATGAGTGAACATCTGAAATAACTAAACACTAGAGGGGGTGAAACAACAACAACAACAAAAATACCTCTGTGAGTATCTAATATCATCATGCTCAAAGCCCATGAAAATTCAAGAGTCCTGTAATATAAGCCTATTTATGTACAAAGAGAATATAAGGTCCCTCCCATATGATAACTGTGCCTAGTGAATGTGTATACATCTATTTTGCTGCTCTTCTATACGCCAAAAATGTGCAATCTTCATTCACACGTGTGCATACACGGCCGTAATTCCTTTATATTTCTAAATTCTACATCGAGCTTCATACACAGTTGCATCAAGTGACTGCAAAAGATCCAGCACGCCTGTCATGTGCTTCGAACCATGGGGACTTTCTRCTGCAGAAATRGAGAAATGTTTGAGTAATTGAGATTCAAACCTTGAAATGTTTCAAATGCATGCATCAAGTAATCTCACCTCATCGGTGGTTCCATTCTCGGATGGAAACTAGTGCATAAGAACACCCAAGTGCATTAAAGCAGGTATCAATTTGAATAAGATGGGCGTTGTGACCTGCGGCATTATTTATTATTAAGAAAAGGTGGTTGTGGGGATTGTCTAGGCACTTAAATTATACAACAAACTTACAAGACTGAGTGTTGTTGTTCCAAGAAGAAGCAGATACATTTTCCCCTACATATATTTCACAATTTTTTATGTCAGAATACCATTTTTTTTTGAATCAAATGATAGCATCAGCTGAATACAACTGATGGTTTTTGATTCTGCGAGTTAAATTAAATTTAAATTCAATAGCTAACCATTAAAATAAATATATTAAAATACAACACGTTAAACTAACCAATTTTCCACTTTCATCAACAGACATGGGATTCTGCACGACAACACGTTAAACTAACCAATTTAAGTAACAGCAATATACACTTCAGCCCATTAAACAACACACACACACAAAAATAAAATAATAACATAATTTTTTTTGGAAGCACTGTGATCGATCTTCAAAAAATACATAAAATTATTATATCAGCACTTGACATTTTAACCTTTAAAAGCAACAATAACACAAACTCATTCACATAGATTCAAAAGCGATACCTACATACATTCAAAGCTCTAGCATATCTAAAGTACTATAAAAGATTATTGGAAGCACTACAATTATTAATAAAATAAAAGCTCTCTACAATTAAATCCCAAGCACTACAAACATATTATGAAAACACTCCAAAAAATATTACAAAAAATATAAATACAAACACTTTAATTGAAGCACATTATAACATTACATAAAGCACCATAAACAACAAAAGCACTTAAAGTATAAATCAGAAGCACCACAAACATGTCATTGTTACATGCGCAATATCAAAGCATTGCAATTATATTCCAAAAAGCATTAATTCAAACACATTGTATAAAGCACAATGAAGCATAATTCGAAGCACCATAAACTAATATGAAAGCACTGCATAAACATCACAAAAAATATTTCAACAAACGTATTACATAAAGCACAGACAATGCAGATTAGAAGCACCAAAGCACCGCAATACAGATAAAAAAATACTGTTTTGTTAAAAAAAATACTATTTCATTACGATATCAAATACTCCAATCCCAAAATATTTTTCAGTGCTCAATGACATCAAAAAACAATGAAAGCACCTAATAAAAGGTCTACAAAGCAGTGTTCTATAGTTTTCTTATGTGCAAGCAGTTCGAACATGTCCAAAATGCACTATGAAGAAACAAAATATTTTTCTGAAATCAAATTACCCCAGCGCATACACCGGTGCCTCTTTTTTGGTCTGAAAACAGAAAAGAAAAAATAATACTTTTCAAAAATCGATTTTACACCAGCGCATGCACCGGGTACCCCTTTTTTCAGCCCAAAACAGAAAAAAAAAATGGAAACAAAATTAAGAGGAGCCACCGCGAAATCGAGTTCATGTAATTCAATTGGAATTATTTTCATCAAATTGGAATTTCAGTGTTGAATGATATTTTCAATTATATACTGATTTCTAGGGTTTATATAAAAAATCACCACCCATTCGGTTGAAATTGTACCTTTGAGGCCCGCCGTCGCCGTCCGCCGCAGACCTCTGGACCGCCGGCCGTCGCTCTCCATCTGAAAACGTCGAACCTTTTCTCGAAAAGCACAGTTCGAATTCTACACTGGGGTGTATTGCATGTATGAATGAGTTATCTCTATGAGATCGACACATAAACCCAGTGATTTTTTTTTTTGAAAGAATATATGATACGCTTCATATTAAACTTGCCTTCTGTTGTTCCAAATATCACGGGGCTACATAAGTGGTGGGATTTGTACATTATTTTCTTATGCCTGATTTGACCCTCCAGCTCAATAAAGCAGCGTGAAATTTCAAATTTTTCCATTTTTAAAAACACAATTTCAATAAAATTTGGCCTTCGAATAAAATTAATCAACGGTTCAGATTGGTCCTTAGATTCGCATATATTGACGGTTTCTCATTTGAACTCAACCCTATATATGTATATATATATTTAAAACCTAATATGTGCAAAAAGTAACAACATTTGATGATAATCGAAACATCCCACGTGGTTTTTTTTTTTCTTGCTGTTGAAATTATTATTATCTTGAGAAACTCTTGCTCTTCTCGTTACTATTGTTAATATAATTACCAATTTTGTGATAACAACATATGTTCTCCAAAAGCTTTGTGATTTATGCAGATGAATTGTTTTTCCTATAAAGGCAATTGATATGGGCATTGTCCAGTTAAAAACCAAACTTTTTCTTCCCGTTTAATGGGCGAGAACCTTTTTTTTTTCTTTAGTGTTATCGTTTCAACATAAAAGTGTGAAAATGAGGGAGGGAAGATACATGGGTTCCAACTATAGAATTTAAATTTCATGGAATTATAAATTTCATAATATTTTAGATGTTCTTAATTTATATTTTTATAACATTTATTAAATGTTGGATCCTCAATTTGGATTTTAGTAGATTCCATAAAAATCCACCTACCTCAAGAATTATATGGATTTCATGGATATCTTTTTATAAGTAGATTTGAATTGATTTTGATTTAATTCTAAGTTATATTCATGAAGGAATGATTTTATAATAAACTCCACCCTCAACCAAGGATACCGAATTACATTTATATATATATATATATCCACGCCCTGATAATAGGGAGGGCGACAAAACGTTTTGTTATTTGATTTGCAAACGCTATGTTTTTTTAAGCGAAGTTTTTTGACTAATTTAGTCATTATTTATTTTTTAAATCATTTTAATGAAATAGTATTAGATTACTAAAATATGTTGTATTATCTAAATCTTATAAATATTTTCTTTAATTGTGATTCATTTGATTGAATGACTTGAAACAACTTTCGTATAATTATAAAATATATATATTTTTAAAGAAAAAAAATAAATCTTTAAATTAATGTGTAATTATAAAATCACATCATTAATCAATATATAATAACTTCTCTGTATGAAAATGGTATGTAGTATTCATTTTTTTTAGATGTAGTCCTTCAAAACAATATAAATAGTTATAGAAAATATTTTAGAAATATTATAATCATTGGATAAAACATACCAAAAATAATGTATCTATTAATTTCTTGGTATAAAAAAGATTCAAATATAATTCAAATTTATTTTAACAAAATTTCACTAAAATTCTACTTCTAATTATTAAAAATAAAAATAAAGTAAAGGTTATATATGTAATTATATTTTCTTCTTTTTTATTAGATCCAAATATGGGATGATTCAACCTATGTTTGTATTTTTTTTATGAGAATTTATATCATAAACTTTTATTTTTTCTTGACGAATATCATTTGTTAAGTTATTGGGTTATTTTTTTATTTATTTATTTTATCCATAAAAGAGAAAGAACCAGAACTCATATATATTTGATACAGATTTTTGTTTGATTAATATTTTAAAAACGTTGTTCGTTGATCGTATAATAATTATATTTTATTTAAAAAAATAGATACTCATGTATTTTTTCCTTTATTTTATTTTTATGTATATCTTATTTGTATACTGTTTTGCCTGAATGTTAATTGATATTTGAGAATTTGCTTAAAAAATCGTGGGTGATTTAAAAAAAGCATAAACTCTTTTAATGGTGGTTTTGATTTATTTAATATTTCTTGATTATTATCAATTAATTTTTATTCTTTATTGCTGGTGAAATACCTCTTAAGATTCAGGAGATGCTTGGTTGGTGGGTTTGGGAAGTAGGGAATGAGAAAGACTATTAAAGTGGTGATTGATAACTACCACACTATAAGTTTGATTGGCCAATTTTTGGTGTTGAGCCATACCACCCACAAAAATGGATTATCAAACCCATTACACTCCACAATAAAACCCATTTCCATGAAACTCACCAAACATCCCCTCAATATAAATAAGATTTTAATATCGATTTAATATTTAAAGAATAAATTCATCTATTATTAATATTTAGACTTCAAAAATATATTTTGATCCAATTACTATAAGTCTGAAGTCTCAATTCAAAATAGCGAATAATGGAAATAACCAAAGTCACATTAATTATTTTAATTTTAAATTATTTATTCGAATCATTTCAAATTGATCTTAGAATGTCATTTTTAGATTGATTTAAAATTTATATATAAATCAAAATGCATAGAAATCTAAAATACAAATTACTGTTTTATTTTATTTTATTATTTAAACCATTAGTTTATAATTTTTCGAGGGAAATGAATGAAATATCAAATCATACTACTATTAAAAAAATCACTTATAAGTGAAATAAATAAACTACTATATATATATAAAATTAAATATTGAAATATTAAATACCTGTGTGTACACGAGGCTACTGAGCTAGTTATCCCATATAACCCCTACGACCTACCCTTATTTCGGTCTCTCCTGCACGACACATGTCCTCCAAAAAGGGTAGTTTGGTCCATCCCTACGGCAAAATAAGAACCCAGCACACGTCACGACGCGTGGTGGTTTTTAAATGATTGAAGCGAAGAGGACACGTGGAGGTATCCAAATGCGACACGCTAGCTTTTTCAGCACAGGTGGGAAGAGGCGGGAAATTCTTTTCCACACCTTCCAGAAACTTCCTGTAATTACTGGTTGAGAATCGACAACGCATCTAGTGGCTCACGATTCGCCACGTGTCATGTAGGCCAAGCGAGTATCCGACGTGGCGTCCGCCCTCGCCCGAAATTTGATACGCCCCCTTTTGTTAATTTTTGCTTTTAGGGCACTTTTCACTCTGCAAACCAATGGACTCCACATACTGAAAATTTATTTTCTCACTGTTCATTCACTCTGAATTTTCGACGAATAAAAGAGTGCCAGGTAAATTTAAAGTTTGTTTTGGCTTATTATTTAATTTGTAGTAGGAATGGAAATTGATGGGGAAGGAGGTGAAGAAGGTGTGAAGATGGAGGAGAAAATGGTGTTTATGTGGGGGTATTTGCCGGGGGCGTTGCCGCAGAGGACGCCGATTTTGTCTCCTATGGTGGTGAGGCTGCCGCAGGACGGAGGTATGTGGAAGGATGTATGTGGCGGAGGCTGTGGTTTCGCTATGGCTATTTCAGGTAATTTTGAGCTTGATTTCTGTGTTTCGTTCCTTCTTTTCTGTAATATTTCAATTTTGTCCGATATTTTGTAGTTGGAGTATCTGCATTGAGTTTTTCAGAGGAATTTAAGAGTTACTTTCATGCATTCTCTTGTATATTTGTCAAACTTCCTGTTTGAAAGTTTATGCTGAACTCTCAGTAACTCCGAGTACCTTTTATTACTTCTTTGACAAACTAGTAATACGTGCAAGATGTACTGGATTTTCTTGAGATGAATTAATTCTGTGGGTAAACAAAATAATTGGGTAATTTATATTTATAGAGAATTTCAATCACCACTAATTTTGATGCAAACACTTGGATTTATTCTTCTTGAAGCCACACTATAACTAGCACTCATATTTATATATGCTATTGCCAGACTCTGGGAAGCTGATTACATGGGGATCTACTGATGATTTAGGTCAAAGCTACGTGACGTCTGGGAAACATGGGGTAATACAATGTGACATGATTTCCCTATTTTGGAACTTCCTTCCTCTGTTTAATGTGCTTTAACCTGCTTTCTCACTGATTTTGTTAAGGAAATGCCAGAGCCTTTCCCACTTCCCAATGAGGCCATAATAGTGAGGGCAGCTGCTGGTTGGGCACACTGTGTTTCTGCAACAGGTTAAACCTGTGATATTATCTGAATGTTTTCAATTTGTACTTCAGTAGGAGCAATTATGGGACAATTACTTCCCTTTTATGTTCCTTCTCATATATATATATACATATATTTTCTGATATATCAAATGCAGAGGTTGGGGAAGTTTTCACTTGGGGATGGAAAGAATGCGTTCCTTCAGGAAAGGTATTTGGGGACTCGTCGACAGGGTCAACTATGGAGGACAACACCCCTGAGAAGCAAAGCTTATTGTTGACTGAGCAAGGTATTGCCGTCATGATATACCAAGTCTCATGTTCAAGTTACACTGATAGAACTAATAAGTTGAAGAGTGATTTGATTACAGTGAGCCCTCATACTCATGGATCAAGATCCGGTGGCGATAGCGGAGGGGCTGATGAAACTTCTAAGCGGAGGCGGGTATCATCAGCCAAACAGGCAGCCGAAAGCTCATCATCTGGCGACGAAATTCTCTCGGCATTCCCTTGTCTGGTAACACTTAACCCAGGCGTAAGGATCACGGCAGTTGCTGCTGGGGGTAGGCACACATTAGCATTGTCAGGTAATTACTTGCATTGCTTTGTTTAATTGCTACATGATGCTTCATGAGCAGCAGAGCTGCTATCGTGTATTTTTTTTCTTTTGCCAAAGTTACAGATATAGGACAAGTGTGGGGTTGGGGCTATGGAGGTGAGGGACAGCTGGGTTTGGGATCACGGATTAGAATGGTGTCCTCACCTCATCCGATACCCTGCATTGATTCATCTTTCAACAAGGATCGGTTGATGGGCCTTTCTCGTGGTACCATGGGCTCGGAAGGCCAGGGCTTCAGGGTTCCCGGAAGTTATGTAAAAGCAATTGCATGTGGAGGCAGACACAGTGCAGTAATTACAGGTACTTTACTGTTTTTATGCAGAAAAGTCGATGTGATAAGTGGTCTACTTTGTTATATCTTGAATGTGATAGTCATATATTGATCTATATTTTTGTTTCAACAGATGCTGGTGCACTACTAACCTTTGGTTGGGGATTGTATGGGCAGGTGAGCGTCTCAGTATTGTTACTTGGTTTTATTAGCATTACATTCCTTAGTGCAGTTGTACGATAATAATTGTATCACCTGAAGATAAAAAGAATATTGTTGAACGACATGCTGAAGTCGGTTCATGAAGTTAACATTATTCACTAATTTGTAAATGGATAGGAATGAAATGCATCAGTTCCTTATGAGGGCTATATTCTTACTCAGGTCATCCTTAAAATTTGGACTGTTAAACAACCCCATCTGAGATTTTTCTATATTTTAATATTTCGACTTCCTTAAACATCAAAGAGACATGAAAATGCTAAATATTTATAAGTTTGGTATATTCTTATCATGATATTGCCATTCTAGGGTATCTCAGCTGCTGTAAGCTGCATTAGATTAGGTAATGTTGTCTAAGTGATGCCTTTTGCATCTACTTTAGCATTGACTGAAAGTTGTATATTTCTCACAAATAATCTTCTATGATATCGTGGTTGTGTTCTGTCTATCTTATGTTTGTATATTTCTCACAAATAATCTTCTATGATATAGTGGTTGTATTCTGTCTATTAAGCTTAGTTGTTTGTTTCTTTTATGTTAAGTTTGTTGTCATATTTCTTTGCTTGACGTAGATTCTGGACAGTGGTTCCGATTTGATCTTATTTTGTGAATCCTGTTTCTTGTTTTCAGCCATCAACAATCATTGGTTTGACCTGATTTTAATGGGTTTTCCCCAAAATGTTTTGATTATATACTCCACCAATTTCTGAACCCCATCACTCAGTTATGGAAACCAGTATAAATTTTAAGGTACCTACTTTTAGAAAATCTTACTAGTTTTTTGCTTTTGAATTGTCACGTTGACGTTTCATAACAACTGTTCCAGAAACATTTTCAATTTCATAACTAATAAAAAGTTTAATTTTTGCACTTCCACTAAACTTCATATCCAATTGAACACAGTTATTTTTGAAATGGAAATGAGACCAAAATGAAAATAAAACCAACATGACAACTTTCTGTGTCACTTTTGGGAGTTGAAACCAAACTTTCATTTGATGGAGTCTAACTAAAAGTAGCAAATAACATATCTCAAGGGTCCACGACGGCTGTTGCAAGCAGGCATTAACTTGTCACATTTGATATATTAATTGGAATGCACATGTAAACTGCCTCTACTGTGAATTATTGTCAAAGTACAAAACATTTGCTCACAGTATTATGAACTGTTGATTTAGTCATTGGCAAATTTCATCTTTGAAATAAATGTTATTTTGATGCTTTGGCACAATATCCTTGACATTTGATTATAATGATTTTCTGGATCTGTGTGAATTTCTTTCATGTATGTTTATTGGTTTAGAATTTGCCAATACATTTGTGGTTACTGTTGAGATATTAATTGTGAAGCCTTTTAAATGGAAGTATGAGGAATAATTGTTTGTTCAGTATACAAGTAATTAGGAGGTGATTGGTATGTAGAAATGGTAATAGAGAGGAAGTGAATGAATACGTACTTGTTACTACTCACGTCAAGTAGACTGGTTTGGAGACTACAATCATGTCTAGGTGTAGGTCTTGATTTTAGGTCTAGTTTAGTTTTAAGCCCCAAACCCAAGTTGAGCTGGATATATTCAAATCTTGTATTTTGGATATGTATTTTATAAGATGTATATATATATTGCATTCCCATGCAACTCCTATGTGCCATTGACATTGTCATTGGTGTGTTTGCTGGAAAAATCATCTCAAAAGTAAAAGCGATACAATAATTTAAAAGAAAAAAAATCTTCATTATTTCAGATATCATCCATAGTTCCATACAATAAATGTGTCCTTCCACTCCCTCCACGAAAAGTTCTTTGGGTCCACAGCCTCTGTAAGCCAGGTAAAAAGAAATAAACGCAAGGACAGCTCATGCCTTACAACATGGTGGTTGTTGGGTAGCCACAAGACACCTTCATTGGGCACAGACCAGATTAGGGTTCTAAATAACCAATTGTGTGTGGTTTTTTATGGTGTATGGATGAACTCATATCATGCACATTTATATATTTTAGCTGACACGTGATAAGTCTTGGTGATTCAAGAAAATAGTTCCTTTTTTTTTTCGCTGTTATTGTTTTTGTTTCTTTGTGTATGTGTGTGTTTTCTGTGTCCTCCCATTATAGTTTTCCTATTTTTATTGATTAGAAATCACTTGTGAATGTTTTTTTTTTTATATTTGATGTAGTGTGGACAAGGAAGTACAGACGACGAGTTAAGTCCTACTTGTGTATCTTCTTTACTTGGCATCAAGATAGAAGGCGTTGCAGCAGGACTCTGGCATACCATCTGTATCTCTGCTGATGGTGACGTTTATGCTTTCGGGGGAAATCAGTTTGGTCAGTTAGGAACTGGCGCTGATCAAGCTGAGGTAAAATATGCCACAATTTATCTATCTCTGATTGTTAGACTTCAGCAGAGGTCTGTAACCAATTAACCATATCATGTCAACTACAATAAGTGAAATGATTGGTGCTTCGTTAGTAGTTGTTGAAGGTTCTATATTATTAATTCAATTCACGACTTCAATTCTTTTTGGTTGATTTCTATCAGACTTTGCCCCGACTCCTAGACGCCCCAAGTTTGGAAAATGTTAACGTAAAAGCTGTGTCCTGTGGAGCTCGTCACACTGCAGTCATCACAGGTGTGTCAATTGTTCTGATAAGTAAGAAAGACTTGATTAAGGTTTTTGTGTTTTTTTTTTTTCCGTGTAAGTGGGTAGAAGTTTCAGAAAAATGAGAAAAAGGGCTCGCTATAATTTGGTTTTAATCAAAATGAAGATTGCTATAATTGATAATCATGCCATTTGAAATGTGTTAATTCTCTCGCAATGAAGTGACCGTTTCGTTAATTATTCTTAACTAACCTTTTTTTTTCCTATATGAAGAGGATGGAAAAACATTCTGTTGGGGATGGAACAAGTATGGTCAGGTATATACTATACACTCTAAAACTTGCATACGGAAAATTAATGAGTAATTGTTGATAATATTTCTGTGATCGTACATTGATAACTGCTTTTCCACTGACCCAGCTTGGTTTGGGTGATGTGATTGATCGAAATACCCCATCTGAAGTTTCAATGGACGGATACGTAGCAAGAAATGTGGCATGCGGCTGGTGGCACACTCTTCTGCTGGCTGAGTCACCAACTTGAACCACGTTATTTGCTGCTCGGACACAATTTTGTTAGTTTAGAAGTGACTATTTATCGCCATTTAACACTTTGCTTGTGCCATATGTATTATTACAATAGCTTGTGTAACATGTACATGTGTACCCACCCCATGTAGTTCATTCTTTAGAAGTCGAGGTTTGTGGACTTGGTTTATCTATTTCGCAAACTGGGTCGATGATACATTCGTGTGTTTTGCTGTACTGTGTGCATTGTAAATTTGTACTCTGAGAATAATCTCTTGTGTTCAAACTTCATCTTCACGTTTTTTTACATGTGAGACTTGGTTTATCTATTTCGCAAACTGGGTCGATGATACATTCGTGTGTTTTGCTGTACTGTGTGCATTGTAAATTTGTACTCTGAGAATAATGTCTCTTGTGTTCAAACTTCATCTTCACGTTTTTTTAAATGTGAGACGTACGGTTTTTGGGATGGTTTCTATTCGCAGAATAGAAATCAATATTTTCTTGGAATTTATAATTTTGAAAAATAATGTATTTTTTATACAATTTGGTTAAATATAAGATTATTTTAGTACATTCAGACACCTACCTCTCTCTCTGGGTCACTGGGTTCAATTAATCTCTTTGGTCAGTTGGTGAACTAATTGTTACGCTTTCCATTGGCGAAATGGGTTTATCTATGGGCAGAGTATACGTACACTATTATTTTAATTGTTCATCCCAATGAAAAAATATATTATTAAAATATCAAAAATACTGCTTAAACATTACACCCTAAAATACAATTTTTTTTAAAACTGGAAATAAAAGTACTGGTCGAACTAGATTTTCGAACACATAACACGTGTTCGAAATATCCATTCGAACACAAAGCACATGAACACACTTTTTTAGGCAAAAAAGACCGTACGCATCAATTTTTCTACATGTTCGAAAATTTAGTTCGAAATACATTTTTTTTTATGAGTTGAAGAATTTTAGGACGTCGAATTTGAGGGATATTTTTGATATTTTGATAAACTTTTTTATATTAGGGGTGAACAAATAAAATAATGAATTAGTGTATTCATTCGTTTACCAAATATGAGAATGGAATCAAATCTTCAACGAATACGACCCACGGAAATTTGTTGAAAGTTCTTCTTCAGCTGTTGTTGGTAGTTAGGAATGCATAAAATATATTTTTGTTCGTTTATGTAACATCGATGAAGATAATCAGAGAAGAAAAGGAAAGAAAGAAGTTAATTTATTCATTAAAACAAGACTTTTGGGTGCCTTTTCTAGAAGAGAAGCCGACAAGTCATTGGTAGTTTGGTCAATTCCCACTAATTGTTTTGTCAACATGATCAGGTATTTAGCAAACGATTGGATAAGTGAAAAGAACTAAGGCGAAAATCATATTTCAAAATGTACTACTATGAAACCTTTATTAAAATGTACTGTGACCTATGACCATTACGTGGGCTCGTTGAAATCTCTATTTTTATTAATTGAGGTACCGAACCATAAATCCTTTCTTTGTAGATTTCTCAATCACAACATCATATGCTAAATCCTTTTAGTGTAAGCGCCATCTATTTTGATATAATGAAATGCAGTATAAGAATTTACTTCACTCTGAAACTTGCTAGATGAGTAGACTGCTAGAGTAACATCCATTTTTTTTAGGGGGAATTGTCAAATACTCCGTAAGACATACATGAATTTGTCAAATAATCCAACTTGTAGATTTAAGTCAAATGATCCCTTCTTTTTGCCAAATAGTCCAAAATTGTGATATGAATATACCACAATACCCTTACTATCAAAATAACTAATAATAATAATAATAATAATAAAATGGTCCACCACCTGCTGCCACCACCTGCCGCCGCCGCCGCTGCCGCCTGCCGGAAAATTTTCCGGCGATATATATATATATATATATATATATATTTTGCCACTAGCAGCACATCGCATTACTAACACTAGGATTTTGGTTAGTGTATTAGTTTCTGTACACAAGAGTATTGGTTATTGTGTATGGGAGTATTGATTTCTTGCAGTGTAAAAAAAACCTAATACTTCTTAGTTACGACGTCACCTACCACTTAAAAAAGAAATACAGAGCAGAAAGAAGAGAAAAATAAAGAAGCAAAGGAGTTAAGCTATTCATGTTAAACACCAACACATGTCATTAGGTTTGAAATACCCCTACATTGTATTACAAATATCGATACCTCGCAGCACAAGAACCAACACATTGGTATGCACAACCTAATACCATCCACATTTTACATTTCAAAACTTGCAAAACACTACAACAACTGTACGTGCAGAGACCTAACATGTCAAAGGCTAAAAACTTCACAAATACTTCCTAGAAAACGCACAAGAACCAAGACATGTTTTTTCGCCCATTGCCAACTCCTCTACTTCCTGGAATTGGAGAAATCGAGTACATCTTTCTCCAACTGATTCTTCATGTGATTGACATCACTCAAGAGAAGTGTTGCACAATACTTGGCTTTCAACAAACGTCTCTCATCACGCTACAAAAACACACACACAAAAAAAAATACTTCAGAGCACAAACACACATACTCCACATACAGAAAACACAATACTTCATAGCACAAAAACACATACTCCACATACAGAAAACCAATACTTCAGAGCATAAACACACATACTACACAAACAGAAAACAAAATACTTCATAGCACAAAAACACATACTCCACAAACAGAAAACCAATACTTCAGAGCACAAACACACATACTACACAAACAGAAAACGAAATACTTCATAGCACAAAAAACATACTCCACATACAGAAAACCAATACTTCAGAGCACAAACACACACACTCCACAAACAGAAAACGAATACTTCAGAGCACAAACACACATACTCCACATACAGAAAACAAAATACTTCATAGCACAAAAACACATACTCCACAAACAGAAAACCAATACTTCAGAGCACAAACACACACTCCACAAATAGAAAACCAATACTTCATAGCACAAAAATACATACTCCAAAAACAGAAAACCAATACATCATAAATATAGAAAATGTCAAGTGATGCGTTTTAACTTGTACAAAATCATTTTTCTTATACAAAACATATGGTGCTTCTCAATTGAAAACAAACTCAGAAGATCGATAAATATAACTGGAATTCTTTTAGGCTAAAATCAAGTATTCGAAACCCGAATATTAAATGGCGAACACGACTAATAAAAGCACATCTAATCCAGCAACTACAAATTCAGGAGAACGATATAATCGGTTTAGCAAATTTCAAAGAGCACACAAATGACAGTAGATTTTAGATTGTTCCAACATTGATGTTTACCGATAAGGAAACCAAAAATAAAATTAAAGAGACACACAAATTGGACCAGGGCAAATATCACTAARTGGACCAGGGCCAAATAGGACAAAAATTGCCCCTAAGCGAAACTTATTCCACAGAAAGAGAAGCATTCCCAGTGTTGGTTGGCTTGGCTACCTTTACCACCATGTGTAGTTCAAAGATTAAAAAAAMTCTTGAAATGAAAAATAGTTGCTTCAAAARATTATTATRTGATCTATTCTGTACAGTATTCCAAATGATCCATTTTTTTTTCAATCTTGATTGAGCAAATAGTRTTATTCGAAGTCTTGTAAAACCCGTTATTGCTACAAGGGAAAGTGGRCGACTTAGAAAAAGGCGCACAGTTTAGAAGTGAAAGGATAACAYTCGATTGGAGAAAAAGGCACCCCTCTCTTGCTTACTAATTCTTTCAAAATACCAAGGAAAAGTAAAACCCAAAGAATGCACTCACACCTTATGCAGATGCAGCAACAGCCTTCTTCCTCGGTGCAGCTTCAGTACCTAAATCAATCATTACAAATCCCACATTTCAATATATAGAAAAAAGTATATGAATCCATAAAAAACGAAAAAGAACAACAATTTCAAGGGTGAAAAAATCACAACCTTCTCTGAAGTTGGTCTTGAATCTGCGGGGCACGTTGCGGAGGTACCTCATGCGTCCAGTTCCAGTGGTCTTTCTGCGAATAGCCTTCACGCTCRAGTTGTCTACAGTACACATTTTATTCAACAATCACTTTGATCAATATATATTAGATAAAAATATATATATTCTTTTCAACACACGACCCAAACGGAAAAAATAAAAAATAACTCTGCCCTTTAAAGGGCAGGATTTTCACAATAAATCAACTCAAAATCTGCTATTTCAAAGAATCACAGGACAATGCAAGCAAAAACAACAATTATGAAACCACCAATAGAAATCCAAAAATCTACACATTATTCAGCTAACTCGGTCAATCGGCAAAAAAGGGAGAAAAAATTGCAAGGCCATATGAATAAATGTAGTATGATGAATCCAATTAGCAAAAGGCCCTGAATATGCTGAGTAATAGGCATATACAACAAATCGGACAAAAAATGTAACTGCACGGCATTTGAATAGATGTAGCTTAACAAAATTCATAATACTAATCAGCTAAAAGTACAATTTGACCAAACTCACAAAAACGAATGAACTTCTTTTCATGGACATACACAAATTGGGCGAGTAAATGTTTTAACAAAACGCAGATAACATACATGTCCTCTTGCGAGCAGCAGGGTAAGCACAGGCTGAGCAGCGACTCTTCTGAAGGTGGAAACTGCGGCGGCCGCACCTCACACACAGTGTGTGTGTCTTGTTCCAACAAGCTTCCCGTACTCCTCCGGCCACTTCTCGGCACCACACAAAATCTCATTCTCATTATACACATTCTCCTTAATCGCCTCCCCACCACCTGCGGCGACCCCTCCTACCGTATCCGCTGCGCCGCCGCCTCCGCCAGCGGCGGCTCCCCCACGCTCCTCTTCGACTCCTCCAACAACACCTACCCGATCACCTCCATCTCCCCCTCCAACCAGCGCCTCACCGTTTTGCCCTCACAGTTCCTCCCCAACACCTGCGTCGCCGCCGATCTCCCCACCAACGGCCTCCAGCTCGACCCCTCCGCCCCCTTCAACATCACCAGCAGCAACACCATCTTCTACCTCAACTGCACCGACGCCATCCTCAACTCCCCGCTCAACTGCACCGCCAACAGCCTCTGCCACGTGTACGCCAACGCCACCGCCGACGCCGGCGCGTGCGGCGCGTCTCCGTGCTGCGCGTTCCGCGCCGGCGGGTCGACGACGGCGTACAGGATCCGGGTCAGGCAGGCCGGGTGGCCGGGCCTATCGGAGTTTCGTGAACTTGGATCCCGGGCTGCCCGTGGGCCAGTGGCCG
>BMAC01000123.1:1123002-1139863 GCA_014905375.1 Phtheirospermum japonicum | reverse complement strand
ATCGCCTTCGCCGCCTTCACAAACCCCTCGGGCCCACCCTTTTCACTTCCCTGTGCTTTAGCTCCGCTTTCACCAGCGCCACACAATTTCCAAAGTAATTCGCGGGCATTGACGGTTCCAGCCGGGTTTGGCGGAGGAGTGGCGAGTGCTACAAGAAGCCGAGGGGGTTGAGCCACGGCCCAAATTCGATGCACTTACCTCGGATTTTTTTGACGGCGCCGGTTCTCGGAGGTTTGTGGCAGCCGAGTCGTGTGGTGAGGCGGTGAGGCAGCCCGGCGTGGAGCTGCTGTGGGTCTCGCCGCCGGAGCCCACGTGCGGAATGCAAGGGGACTGCGGGTCGGATTCTACATGCCGGCCCGACCCGAGCTCTAACCGTGGGGTCAGTAGGTGCTTTTGCCACTCTGGATTGAGGTGGGACCCTGTTGCTGGAGTTTGCGCTAAAGGTCAGTTTTTATTGTCAACCCTTGACTTAATGATAATTATTCTCCAGATCTTATTGGAGGTAGGTGAAAATTATGTTGGGGAAGAAAAAAGTAATATTTACCGTACTTGGAAGCAAAATTTGTGCAACTTTAGAGCCTATTTGGAACGATGTTAGATGGGATTTTGAATTTAGAATTCTAAGTGTATTTAGATTTTTGTGAATAATAAGAATTATTGTTTGTTATTTTTTATTTTTTTATTTTTTATTGTAGATATCAAATAATGTTTGAAAGTGGGTGAAAATATTTTATTATATTTTTTTTAGTAATATTTAATTATTTAGTTGTAAGATATTGTTGTTTGAATATTTAATTTTTGAATTTTAGAACAATTAAGTACTCAGTATTTCGAATTTAAAAAAAATCATAGTATTAGTCCCTGGTGGTTGTGACAAACATGAAATAGAATTTAAAAAAATTCATAGTATTAAATTCATAGAATTTAATCCAGAATTCGGAGTTCTGGCCCAAACATGAAATTAAATATTATTAGTTGAAAATTAGTGATATTTATAGTATTTGATGCTGATATATTTAACTTGATATGCAGAGTGCCAAGATCCGGATGGTTGTGACAAAGACCGAACTGCACTTATTGCAGGTATTTATTATTGCCTTTTACCCCATTCTCTCTTATTTTTCTATACTGTCAATAAATGGCTTTTCATCCTTTGTTGGCTAAGCTGACAATATTAAATAGAATTTATTATTGGACAAAAAAAAAAAGAGTCTTTCAAGACAGTTTTATTTGATTTTCAACGTTATCCTGTTAAATTAAATACGTTTTAAAACGCCTAATTTGAGACACTGCATTTTTTATTATATATTTTTAATTACTGAAAATTGAGTTTATGGTGACATATATAACGGGATTTTCATTTTTTTTTTGTTTAACAGATAGCTCAAATCTCGCAAGTGTTTTTAAATTATAGAATTAATTCCTTAGACTTGATTTTGCAGAACTAATTTATCTAACGTAGTTAGTAAATCACAATCTTAATTTAGGGCTTGCTTGGTTGAGCTGATTCAAATAGCTGATAACTTTGATAACTGATAGGTAGTAGCTGATAACTGATAGCTGGTAGCTGATTTTCAATTAGTGCTTGGTAAATTAGTTGATTAAAGTAGCTGATTGAAGGTTAATTTACCAATATAGACATGATTAAAAAATATAAAATATTATACATAAAAAAATATATAAAGAATAAAAGAAATAAAATTATAATAATTAATGAAGACTTCCCAAAAGATTATTTAAAAAAAAGACAAATACTTGAAAAATAATTAAAAAAATAATTATAATAATAAATAAAACTTTAATTATGACTAATAAATATATTTTCGTAAATTATAAAGTAATATATTAGTTTATAAATAATATATTTTTTACAATATAAAAGGATATAAAATGATTTGTAGGAGCTTATTAGAAAAAGTTACGATTTGTAGCTTTTTCTGAACAGGAGCTTATTATGCAAAATAAGCTATCAGGAGATTATTCTTTGTTCTTACCAAGCAGCCTAAAAGAACTTATTGTGATGGAATAAGCTATAAGCACTTTTAATAAGTTCAACCAAGCAGTACCTTAGCCTTTCGAAATAGAATAGGTTAATAAACTATTACTTGTCACGAGCCAGCGTAATAACAAATTCCGAATTCCGGAATAATTCGTTAGCTCTTACAATTCGTATCTTGGATATTATTTAGGATGATTTAGAAATGATTTGATAAAACCTCGAATATATTATTAAAATTCAACATAAATATTTAATCATAAACTTATTCTTAAAAACTATAATGCAATTATATAGAAAATAAATGAAACTGTATGAAAATATCACGTTTCATTCAGTTTTTTTTTTTTTTTTGTTACGGCATTTCAAAGTACCATGAAAACATCTTTTTTTATTCCAGTTGGTTTTGTACTGGTCAAACATTGATCAGCTGTCATAAGAAGAAATAATTTTCTTTGGCCCACTGTTGACTTCAAAGACACTGATGTATAATATCACCTTATTATCTACCTTATCCAGATGTCCAGGGTACGGACTAACCTGAATTGTATGAACAAAAAGTCAACATAGAAGGAGGCCATAGAATTTAGTATTATTAATATTTTATTTTATTATTTTATTTTTTTGTTTGTTTGTTTGTTTCCCTGATATAGATTAAAACATGGTTTTGTTTTTCAAATAAATTCCTCACTTCTTAGATGGCTTCCAAATTCATTTGTTTTTTCAAAATTTATGAATATTAATAGTGAAAATGTCTATTAATCTTTAGTTCGACCAGCCATTTATTTATTGACAGACATATATTACCATGGAATACTTTCAAGTACATAATTCTTGATGAACATGTTGAGGATAAATATTATAATTCTACTTTTAATTCACTCTAACTATCTCAACCCACCACTCCCTGCTAGGGAAGGGGCGGATCAAATGATAGTATATGATAAAATGGCGTGTCATAATATGAAATCGGTCTCACATGAGACATATTCTTATTTATTTATTGCTCAGCCAAACTTCTGTGATTTATCCACGTACAGGTTTAACCGTCGGCCTTGGCGTGGCACTCATAGCCTTACTGATCGCATTCTTCGTTTACAAGCGCCACCAACGCCTCCAGGAAGAGCAAGACCGGCTCACCCGCGAGCGCGAGGACATCCTCAACGCCGGCGGCGCCAAAACCGCCAGAAACTTCACCGGCAAACAAATCAAGAAGGCCACCAACAACTTCGCCAAGGACCGCCTCCTCGGCGTCGGCGGCTACGGCGAGGTCTACAAAGGCACACTCGACGACGGGACCCACGTGGCCGTCAAGTGCGCCAAGCTCGGCAACACCAAGGGCACCGACCAAGTCCTCAACGAGGTCCGTATCCTCTGCCAGGTCAACCACCGCAGCCTCGTCCGCCTCCTCGGCTGTTGCGTCGAGCTCGAGCAGCCCTTGCTCGTCTACGAGTACATCCCCAACGGGACGCTCCTGGACCGCTTGCAAGGCGGCAACAAGGGCCTCCTCTCGTGGGCCCGGCGCCTCAGCATCGCGCAGGCGACTGCTGAGGGGCTGGCGTATCTCCACTTCTCCGCGGTCCCACCGATCTACCACCGGGACGTCAAGTCGAGTAACATTTTGCTCGATGAGAAGTTGAACGGGAAGGTTTCGGATTTCGGGTTGTCCCGTTTGGCCCATACGGATATGAGCCACATATCGACTTGCGCTCAGGGGACACTGGGTTACCTGGACCCCGAGTATTATAGGAACTATCAGTTGACGGATAAGAGCGATGTGTATAGCTTCGGGGTTGTGCTGTTGGAGTTGTTGACGTCTCAGAAGGCGATTGATTTCAATAGGCCGCCGGACGATGTGAACCTGGCGGTTTACGTGCAGAGACTGGTGGAGGAGGAGAGGATCATGGACGCGGTGGACCCGGAGTTGAAGGAAGGGGCGAGCGCGGTGGAGTGTGAGACGATGAAGGCGTTGGGGTTTTTGGCGGTGGGATGTTTGGAGGAGAGGAGGCAAAATAGGCCGTCGATGAAGGAGGTGACGGAGGAGATCGAGTATATCATCAGCGTCACGAATGCCAAGACCGTGGTGTAGTTTAGACTTGAGGTTTTTGGATTTTCTTGTTATGTTTGATCCTGTTATTTTGTTTTCAATTATGTTTTTTTTTTCTTCTCTGAGGATTTGCTTTATATATAGATTGTGAATAGCGAATGACTTTTATCTATAAGATCATTTTTGTTTTATTGTTTTTATAGTAGTAGCTATAAAGATGAAAAATGGTAAAGTTTTCGTAAAAGATGCTTTCCAGCGGCTTGGTATAAAAACACACAAATGTTCTTTTATTAAAATATTGTATTTTGCCTCTATTGAATTCAATCGTTCAAAGTTCAAACTTAGGTATTCAATCGGGGTAACAAAACACCGTTTCACCTTTTGTTTTTATCTTTTATCTTTTATCTTGTATCTCGTATCTTTTTTTTTTCCTTCATGAAAGTGTAAATTACTTGACGGGCTTATTCTTAATTTGTGGTTTTAATGGGGATTCGTCGGTTTTCAATTTACTGAGCTTGATTTTTTTTTTTTTTTTTTTTTTAAAGATTTTGCAAAAGATAGTTTGGCTTTGAAGTGGTTTTGTTTGACCGTGAGGTTGGCTCGACTAAACGAAAAAAAAAAAAGCTTTTAAAAGCACTTTTACCGAACTTGTAAGCAAGGTTCAAAAAGGCGTGAGGCGTGGTAAGGCGGCAATGTCAAGCCTTGAAAGCCTAGGCGCGATTAGGCGAAGCGTAGGTGTGAAAAGGCGTTGTTAATTTTTTTTTTTAATTTTATTTATTATATTGTTAAAATTAGTAAAAATAATATATGTTTAACAAATTTATCTACATATTTCTCGATATAGTTAGCTAAATACTAATTATTTATACAAAATCAACGTACTATTAACGGTCCTCATGTAAGAGAATCATACTTTGCAAATCATAAATTATACTTTTAATGTATAAAATCATAGTTTGCAAAACAACAATTCACACTTTTTTGAAAACTACGAATTTCACAAAAAAAAAAAAAAAGAAGATATTTTACTGTAAAAGTTTGATCGTCTTCATAAGACGCTCTTACAATAATTTTTACGAAATGTTAATTATTTGATATCATATAGATTTTGTAATGTTTGGCTAAATTAAAAAAAAAAATTAGGTTACTCATCTAAAAAACATGCGCCTTTTCACACCTAAGCACGCCTAGGCGGTCAACAAAATAGGTTGACCGCCTTTTTACACGCCTAGGCATTAGGCGAGGCGTTTTTCCCACGCCTCACGCCTAGGCGCGCCTTGGCGCCGCCTTTTAGAACACTGCTTGTAAGAGAAAGTTTTAAAAGCACTTAACAGAAGTTCAAAATTTTAAATGGGGTTATCGCCTTTTGAGTATTAAATGAGTTTTAAAAACACTTAACAAAACACTTAACGAGAAGTTCAAAATTTTACCCGTTAGAACCCCACTATTGACTGCTAATGGTGTTATCGTAGAAATATGTCACAATAGTAACCCTACTATCGACTATTAATGGGGTTGATAGTGGGTATCTGGGCTCCGTTGACTCGTGAACTGCATGGGTTGGCTCTGGTTGTGGCCCGGGATTCTTCTTTCTCTTAGTTCGGTCCAACACTCTATTATTATCATCTTTGTGCTCTCTTAAGGCTAGCACTGTCAAAACGGGCCAAAGTCCGCGGGCTGGCCCGTCAGCCCACACAAACGGGCGATCTTGGGCTTCCATCCAGGCCCGTTTGATCGCGGACTTTTTTGACCCGTCCCGTTAAGCCCGCGGGTTTTCACGGGCCGGAGTGGGCTGACCCATTTTTTATTTTTTATTTTTATTATTATTAATTTAAAATTAGAATTTATATTTGTTAAAATTGAAATTAAAATTGAAGATATCTTTTATTTCCTATTTGCCCGTTACAAAATTTTAAATATTGTAATATTTATTTTATTTTCTTTTTTAAATTTTAATATAAAAATATAATTTTATAAAAAATAAAAAACTGCTTGGCCCGTTGACCCGCAGGCCTTGGTTTTCCCATCCCGCGCAAAAACGGCCAGGCCCGCCCTGCCCCGCCCCGTTTTGGTGCAGCCCGCGGCGAGCCAGAGCGGGCTGGCCCGTTTGACAAAGCTACTTGAGCCTAATAAACTCTAAATATCCTACGAAATAATAAAAATACAAAACACGTAATAACATCCAAAATAATATAAAAAGAAGTTAAAAGACGTTATATATGCACAAACAGGGTATGGAATCTAAGTAAATATGTTCCAATTTGTGTGTAAAAAACATGTTTATCATTATGCTAACATTACCAGATTAGACTTAACCATTCATCCTTGAGACTAATGCAAGTGGGTATGGAGTGGGTGTTTTGTTGATGCAACAAGACAAACCTATTGCCTATATGAGTAAAACACCCTGTCCTAAAAATCAAGCTCTATCTGTTTATGAGAGGGAATTTTTAGTCCGATTAGTATGCGTTTGTCTTGATTTTTTTTTTTATATATTTAGGTATTGTTTTAGTTTGATTTTTTATTAATTTCGGTATAGGTTGGATAAATTGAGTATATTTTCATATTTATGTATCTCCGACTTATTTTACTGTGTTTTGATCTATGATATTGGATTTTATATTTATTTTAGGGATTTTGAAGTATTTTGGTCTTGAGATGGACGAGTGTGGGCCTACGAGTGGAGTTTTAATGAAATTAAGCCTCGATTTGATGTATTACCACTCACACTGGGTCAGTTATCCACACTGGGTTACCCAATGCCATCACAGATTCGGGAATTTAGAGCCCTCGTCCCATAAAACAAATAGGTCCACTTCCATGCCTTTAAAAGGAGAGCAGTGACAGCAGCCATGAGAGGGGAGGGAGACGCCCAACAGCACGATAACCTTCTCGTACCGCTTAGGGTTGACAACCCAAGAGTGTTCTTTGTTTTCTTTCATCTACCTTTCCGTTTCAAATTCTAGTTTCTTAGTTTTAGTAGATCTTAAATAATTTCTTAGTTTTAGTGGATCTTAGATTGATTAATTAGTAGATCTTAGTTTAATTTCTCGTTTGAACGTTGTTATTATTCTCCGATAATTAGTAAGTTTTCAATTTCCTAACTTTTATGGTTAGATACGTAATATTGTTTTTGCGATTTTTTTATGGTTAGATTCTTAGAAATTCATATGAAAATCATTATAGTTATTGAAAACTTCATTGTTGCTTTCTTCAAACTTTTCATAGTTTATCATGTTCATGTCTGCTTTGAGATTGTATTGTTGGATTGCTTGATGGTTGTTGGTTAAAATTCACGGGTCTAGTGCCTAAAACCATTTAAAACCGTCAATTGGGATTGTTGGGTGTTTAATCTACAAGTTGGAATTGACAACCCAGATCGTAGGTTAAGTGTTCGATGAAATGCCAATTGGCCGTGGAGATGATTATAGAGCCCTAGACCCCGTTTTCTCAATCTTTTAAAAAAATTTGATTTCATTGCTCGTCGTTTAAGTCAACATCTTGGTTACCACAATTTTACAAACCAAATTCGATCGTGTGTTTAGAATAAACGTTTTCATTATTTTCTTGATCGTGAAACTAAACACTAAAAGAACTTCCGATTAGTCTTACTAAAGAGATTCGACTCGAGTCAAACTTGCCACTTACAACTGCTCCATTCTCTTGCGGACGAGCTTTTTATTTTAATAAAAAGTAAGTGTTTAAAAAGTTCGATTTCACTATCTTAATGGCTATCTAGAAGTGGAGGTATTATCTCAAGGACACAAGTTTATCATTAAAACAGACCATACTTTTAAGGATCAAAGGCATCAAAGATTCATCCGGTGAAAAAGGAAGTTAAGGCACAAGCCATACCTTTAATTGAATTGTCGAACACTGATGCAGATGGGTTGTTCCGAATTTCTCCCAATCAGGTCTTGGATAGGCGCACAATTAATAGGAAGGATGAAGAAATTGATCAAATTCTTATGGAGTGGGAAAACTCTAATTTAGAATTGGTTTCTTGGGAAGATGTGAAATTTGTACCCAAGAAAATCCCAAATTTCGATCCTTGTGGTCACGGATCTAAAATGATGGGGTATTGTTATGGGCACAGGAGTTGATGGGCGAAGGGTGGATGAAACTGGGAAGGTTTCGACTGAAAATTGAAGAATGATTGATAAAAGGGGGATCTTTGAGAAACGCATTGACCAAGAGAGAGAGAGAGAAAGAAAGAAAGAAGGAGATAAACCTAGTGGGCCGACTTGAACAAATATGCCACTGTGACTTAATAATTATTTAAGAGCTTTTACCTTTATATTTGTTTGCTTATTTAGTTGTTGTTTTAGGGGTTATTTCCATATTAAGAACAGTGTTCGAAAAGGCGTCAAAAGGCGCCGCCTAGGCGCGCTTAGGCGTAAGGCGTGGACAAAACGCCCCCCCTATGAGGTAGGCGTGAAAAAAGGCGGTCAATACAAAAGTTGACCGCCTAGGCGTGCTTAGGCATGTAAAGGCACACGCCTTTTCGATGTTCTTTATTTTTAGATTGGGCCATAATAAAGTATTTTATAAATTAATACCCGCAAGCCCAAACTAAAAAGTCATGTAAGGTTAATATTTTGATTATGTATATAGGTTATAAGTCCTATCTTGATTTGATTATGTGTGATACTGTTTTGAAGAAATATGAATATCGGACGGTGTTTAATTGTTACCCAACTAACTCTATTAGCAAATAATTAGTATTGTGCTAACTAAATGTAATAGTTAGTTAATTTTGTATGGATGATTATTATTGTGCTAACACACACACACACACACACACACACACACACACACACACACACATATATATATATATGTGTGTGTGTGTGTGTGTGTGTGTGTGTGTGTGTATCCGACCACTCTCTACTAGAATTTTGATTTATTCTCAAAGAGACAAAGAAATAGATTCATCATTATACTCCAATCGATTCAAGAACGCACGAACAAACTAAATTGCCATCAATGGCATTTTCCGTAAACAATATTCTTACGTATTTTGATGATCCTTGATACAGAAGAAAGAATTCAGGCATTACTAAATACAGGACTCTATAAATGCATCCAATCGTCAATATATATATATATATATATATATACATATATATATATATATATATATATATATATATACCTAAGGGCGCGTGTCTCGGAAAGAGAGGGAATCATATGCTTTCGGAAGAAATCGAAAATTTTCTTGGGAATCCTACAAGATCAGTTCGTTCTTTTTTTCTCTGGTTAGACATGTATGCTTTGGAAGAAGCTTTAACAGTCTGGGAAGGGGCTTTGATTGATCAAAAAGAAGAATCTATTTCAACCGATATGCCCTTAGGCACGACCATACATAACATAGAAATCACACTTGAAAAGGGTGGACAATTAGTTAGAGCAGCGGGTGCTGTAGCGAAACTGATTGCAAAAGAGGGGAAATCAGCCACATTAAAACTACCTTCTGGGGAGGTCTACCACCTGTGTCGGTTTCGGGTACAGGTACCCTTTTGTTTAAAGGTCGTTCGAGCTTTTCCTGGAAGTATGGCGTGGGTTACTTCAGCGTCGTAGCGCCTGACCATCTATTAGAGAAAAAAGAATGAACCAATTTTGTAGGATTTCCAAGAAATTCTCTCTCTATCTCTCTTTATATATATATATATATATATATATATATATAATAAAAAATCTGAAAATGCATTTCACGTCTAGGCTTTCAACACTTGATGCTTGGCATCGTCGCATTGCCACGTTTTACACATTTTCGAACCTTGATTAAGAGTAATTGTCCACGTAAAATTGTTATGCAAGAGAAGGCACACTTTGTGTATGAGCAGAAAAATAAATTACATCTCCACTTTCTATAATCTCTCTCTCTCTCTCTCTTCATCTTATCGAGGTTCTTATACATTCTAGTAATTTATTTAACATAATTAAATTACAAAAATACATAAAAATTGAAAAACCATAACAAAATATACTACGGTACTACCCATTCTCCCGTGGATTTGTAACAAAATAAGCAATTTTATAAATATAAACAATACAATATATTGTTTATATATTTTCACCTTTTATCCACCAATGAACAATAACTTGTACTATGATTGTTATTAATTTTTAGTTTTTTGGAAATATAATTATTACTGCCATCCCCCCATGAATTTTACGAATAGTATTTTAACTCGTAAAATTAGAAGATTAATGTGCAACTAAATTAATATAGTAATCAGGAAAAGAAATACAGAATACAATTGTCAAAATATTCATGGAGTCAACTCTTCTAGAAATTATTGACTTGATTCACGGCACCATATTGCTAAATCTTGTTCCCAAACTACGAATTTAATAAATAATAAAAAAAACACAAAAATATACTATTTAATTCACTTTCACTATTTTTTATTATTAATTCCACCAATCGACTGTACCATTCCTGTCATTTTTTCAAAAAATAATCAAATGACTAATTATTATTAGAATTCCTTCCATAAATTCATTGTTCACTTCAAAAATTTTTAACTTCTAATAACTGATTTCATTATTATATTTTTATTTCAATTACACTCTTAAAATTCATTTTTATTCCAAATCTTTTTTAATCGTAATTCTTTATTAAAAAAACATTTTCACGAAAGATTATCCAAAGTCCAAGTTTCCAACCGTTAAAACACATCTGATTTTCCATCTTTAAACAAGCAAAAAGAGTAAAGTAATTGCATGATTTATTAAATAAAATTGCCTTTTTTACTCAAAACCACCAAACCCGAGGAATGAAATTAAACTAATCAGCCGCAAGCAATTAATAAGAATCCGAAATATCAAATCTTTGACCCCCAAAAATTAGTTACAAGTTACAACATTGAAAACAGAAGCATAAGTATATAACTCACAAAAGCCCCCACACTTTACAACGTACCACAACAGCCATGGCCACACCACTAATCCTCCTCCGGGCGGCGGTGCTGCTAACGTGCGCCGGCCTCGCGCTCTCCCTCCTGCCCTGCCCCCCCTGCGGGACCCACCCCGTCCCCTACCCGCTGAGCACGGGCCCCACCTGCGGGGACCCGTGGTACAAGATCCGGTGCGACAACAACGCCACGCTCCTCTTCGACTCCTCCAACAACACCTACCCGATCACCTCCATCTCCCCCTACGACCAGCGCCTCGTCATCGCGCTCCCACCCATCGACGCCAGCACCTGCGTCGCAGCCGATTTCCCCACCAACGGCCTCCAGCTCAACCGCTCCGCTCCCTTCATCATCACCAACACCAACACCGTCCTCTACCTCAACTGCAACGACTCCATCCTCCGTTCCCCGCTCGACTGCGGCCCCGACAGCCTCTGCCACGTGTACATCAACGGGACCTCCGGGGCCCGCGCGTGCGGCGCCGCGGCGTGCTGCTCCTTCCGGACCGGCGGGTCGACCACGGAGTACCGGTTGCGCCTCCGGCCGGAAGGCTGCCGGGCCTACAGGAGCTTCGTCAGACTGAACCCCAAGCTGCCGGCGGACCAGTGGCCGCAGCCCAGCGTGGAGCTGCAGTGGGCATCGCCGCCGGAGCCCCCGTTAGCACCTCTGGCCTTGGGCTAGGATGGGTCCGACCCATATCAAGAAGAATAAGTTTAGTAGTTATAAATAGAGAATACTCCATTCTTTATTTTGAATATGAGTATTAAATATTTTTATTCAATGTATTTTGCAAATTAATATGATTTCACCTATAACTTAAAATTACTTTACGATAAATTGAAGAAAAATACCTATTTCACAAATTAATTCATTATAAACTGAATATAACTGCTTAATAATAATTTTTATATACTTTTGTGAACTATTCATGTCTTTATATTCAGATTGTACGTGAAATAATATTTATTATTTACATATTATTAGATTATAGACTAAAAATATGTTTATAATTATTACAAACTCTTTGTAATTCTTAATTTATTTTTTATATAATTATAAATATATTAGTAAACAAAACTTAGAAATTGTTAGATAATATAACTATTATAAAATATCTTAAAATGAAGTATTATTCATCTAATATTATATGTAATAATTATAGTATGTGCACTAAGTGTTCTACTTAAAAGCTACGAAGTATCGATCTAATGGTACTTCAAAAAAAAAATTATAATAATTTTTGTACTTACTCTTTAAATACTAGTATGCTGTATTTCGTGACACTCTGCACTTTTACTAAATAATATGTGCATGCAAACTAAGTACTGCGTGCTTACTTACTAAGTGTGAGAATTGATTTGCATCTTTAAAAAATGGATAATTCAATTTCAATTCCCAAAAAAATAACCATTTGACAAGTTTTATGGTGTTGAAAATTTAATTAATTATTTAATATTTAAATTAAAAAAAGTCAAGTATTATGGGTATTGTTTATTTGAGAAAAGTGAAAATTAAACAACAAAAAAAAAAATCAATTTATTTAAGTAATGCTA
Source organism: Phtheirospermum japonicum (assembly GCA_014905375.1). Taxonomy (NCBI): domain Eukaryota; kingdom Viridiplantae; phylum Streptophyta; class Magnoliopsida; order Lamiales; family Orobanchaceae; genus Phtheirospermum; species Phtheirospermum japonicum. The sequence continues at coordinate 1,127,347 of BMAC01000123.1, read as the reverse complement.
GGTAACACTACACCATCAACACACTCTTGTTCAAGAAAAGAGTTATTTTATACGAGCCGTGAAACATAAAAAGCACCATTATACCGCCAGTAAATATTCCAGTTGATCCAGTTAGAGTGACTCCAATATAATGTTTATTGTACTCACAAAATATTTTTTGTATTGAAATTAAATATTACTTTTACTCCAATTAAGTACCTCATCTATTTTGATTAAGTACCACAAAGATGCTAAATAATATAAAATTTATTGTCTGCATCTAGTACCTTTTGTATTAAACCTAAATACTATTTTCAGTTCAATGAAGTATCTCTTATATTTCGACTAAATACAACAAGCATACTAAATAATATAATATTTATTGTTCGCACTAAGTTATTTTATTTTTAATTGAATCTAACTACTATTTTTACTTCGATCAAGTATCTTTTGTATTTCGACTAAGTACCACAAGCATACTATAAACAATATAACGTTTATTATTCGCACTAAGTATTTTTTGTATTGAGCTTAAGTAAGTATTTTTATTTCAATCAAGTATCTACTGTATATCGACTAAGTAGCGCAAGCATATTAAACAATATATAATATTTATTGTTCGCACTAAGTACTTTTTGTATTGAACCTAAATACTAATTTCACTTCGATCAAGTTTTGTATTTCGACTAAGTATCACAAGCATACTAAATAATATAAAATTTATTATACACAATAAAACTGCTTTTTGTATCGAACATAAGTATTATTTTGACATACAATGAATAAAATTGTCTAAATAATTCTTAATTTTACATCTCATAAGTTATGAAGTAAATATGGACAAAGTGCTTATGTATACAGATTTTGATGACATGGTATAACTCACAATAAGAGAAATGACAACACAATGTCGATATAGAACCAATAATATTGTACTCCAAAATATATTAACATTATGCATTTTTTATGCTCATTTGATTATTTATTATTCAATGCCTTAGTCCCATTTTTTGTTATATTGCGTGAGTATTTATTCCTCATTCATTATGCACTTAATATTATGGTGCTTATTTATACGAATCTAGTACTCAATTTATATGCATCCAATTTTGGTGGGTGTGCATTTATTATTTATTCGTTATACATTTTATTACTCAGTGTATGTGCATTCAATACTTAGTTTACGTGTATTGAGTACTTAGTTGTTATGCATATGGTACTTTGTTTACATTTATCCAATACTTGGAGTGTGATTTTATTTTTAATTGTTATGCATTTAATACCCAGTATATGTGCATTGGTACTTAGTTATTATGCATATGTTGCTTAGTTTATATGCATCTGGCACTTAGATTATATGCCTCAAATACTTGACGATTTTTTTTTTATTTTTTTTGCTGTACATTTTAGTACTCAGTGCATGTGCATATGGTACTTAGTTCACATGTGTTGAGTATTTTTAATTGTTATGCATCAGGTACTTAGTTTATATTCATTCAATACTTAGAGAGTGGATTATTTTTTATTCGTCATGTATTTAGCACTCTGTGTATTTTCATCTAATACTTAATTCATATGTGTATTGTACTTAATTTATATTCATTCAATACTTGGAGAGTGAATTTATTTGTTATTCCTTATATACTTAGTACTCAGTGCATTTGCATCTGATACTTAGTTTATATGCATCTGGTAATTGGTATTTATGCATCCAATATTATGCGAGTTTGTATTTTTTTATTCATTATACATTTAGTACTCATTGTATGTGCATATGGTACTTAGTTCATTTGCATTTAGTATTTAGTTGTTATGCATTTGGTAATTACTAACTGAAAAATATAAAGTTTATTATCCACACTAAGTACTTTTTGTATTAAACCTAAGTACTTTTTTTTTTTTTAACTATAAATAAGTACTGCAAGCACACTAAACAATATACTATTTATTATATACACTAATTTTATTTCGACTAAGTAATATTTATACATACAGTGGATATAATTGCTAATTAATTCATAATTTTGTGTCTCAAATGTTGCGAAGTAAATATGAATAGAGTATTGATGTATATAGATGTGGATGTCAATGTATGACTCAAAGTAAGAGAAATAACAACACACCATGTAGATATAGAACCAATAAGTTTGACCTTTAAAATATATTGAAGTCATGCATTACTAATATTCATTCAGTTATCTAGCTGGGTCGTTAATCCCAATTTTTTTTACGTTCTATGTGAATTTTATTTATTCGTTGTGCATTTAGCACTTAGTGTACGTACATCTGGTACTTAGTTCATGTGTATTTAATACTTGTTTGTTATGCATATGATACTTAGTTTATACGAGTGTGCATTTTCTTTTACTCATTATGGGTTTTGTACTTAATGTATATCCATCTAATACTTAGTTCGCGTGTATTTAATACTTAATTATTGTACATCTGATACTTAGTTTATATGCATTCAATACTCGAGTGTGCATTTTTTATTCATTATAAATTTAGTACTTCGTGTATGTGCATCTAATACTTAGCCCACGTGTATTTGATATTTAGTTTTTATGCATCTGGTACTTAGTTTATATGGTGTGTATTTTTTTATTCTTTGTATATTTTTACAATGTGCGCATCTGTTACTTAATTTTCATGTATTTAGTACTTAGTATGCGTGCATCTGGTTCTTAGTTTTCGTATATTTAGTATTTAGTTGTTATGCAACTAAAACTTAGTATATATGCATCCAATACTTGGAGAGTGTGTATTTTTTATTAATCATGCATTTAGTACTTAGTGTATTTGCATATGGTACTTAGTCCACGTGTATTTGATACTTAGTTTGTATGCATCTTGTATTGGAGTCTCGATAGTTAGCTCTCGGCCTTCCAGTCGAAAAATGGGAACAGTGGCGTGTTGAGAAATTTATTCTTGGCAATAATTCCTATTTTGTTATTTGCCTTTCTTGGGCACAAAATAAACTAGGGAACTAGATTTAGGACTATTTTATGTTTCCTAATTTATGCACAAGACTTTAAGTATTCTTAGATTGTGTTTAGGATTTGTTTTTAGGATTTTACCAAGTTTAGGATTCTTAGTTGTCTATTTAAGACACAAGTATTCCTACACTTGGTTCACGGATTTTTTTTTAGAGACTCTTTACGCACGGGATTTCTTGGAGGATAATCAACGCAAGAAGACGCACAAGAAAGGAAGAAGAACACGGTGAAGAAAACTACTTGGAGCCAACGTTCGTGAGTAACAAGATCTTGGAAGTTGCGTGACCAACCGAAGAGATCTTGCCATTCCGGCAACAAGTATTTAGTATCAAGTTTCTTGATATTTAGTTTTCATATATTACTTTATATTTGTGTATTGAACGTGAATTGAAAGTAATATAGTTTACGGGTTTGTACACCCAAGTTCACAAGTATTTACTTGTGAACTGAATTTGTTTAATCGTGTTCTCTTTTTAATTTCCGCTGCATAACTTTGTGTTATTTTAGTCGATGTTGTTAACCAGTGTTGTTAACATTGATTAACAACATCGTAAATCTGATCCTTATTTTTTAAATCCATAGACCTTCTAATTTTACAATTGGCATCTAGAGCTGGTTACTTAATCTCTTAAGTATTGATCCTTATTTTTTTAGGTGCTATGGATGCTCAAGGCAACCCGAGGCCTTTAATCCTTAATGGTGAGAATTATTCTCTCTGGAAAACAGAGGATGGAGGTGGCACTTGAAGAGCATGGATGAACGAGTTTGGAAGACCGTCCTCGTTGGATGGGAAAAGCCACGTGTCACGGATGGCGAGGGCGATGCCATTCCCAAGAAGGAGGAAGATTGGACTGCTGATGAAGCAGCTGCTGCAAATTGGAACTCTAAATGCATCAACGCCTTGTGTGGCTATGTAGATGCAAGCTACTATCGTTATCATCAAAAACTGTGAGTCGGCAAAGGATGCTTGGGACGCACTCCAAAGGGTGTGTGAAGGAACGGCAAGCGTGAAGAAATCCAGACTAAGAATGCTCTTGTCCACATTTGAGGCTATGAGAATGAATGAGAAAGAATCTATCATGGACTACTCTGTGAGATTGGCGGAAATAACAGAGGAGTGCAAAGAGTTGGGTGAAGCCATAACAAATTCTCGTCTTGTAGGAAAATTGCTAAGATCCATTACAAAGAAATATAGCATGAAGGTGGTGGCAATAGAAGAATCCAAGGATGTTGATAACATCGATTTCAACACCTTAGTTGGAAATCTCAAGCAATACGAGATGGAACATGTCACTTCTAGCTCGAAAGAGAATGTTGCTTATTCTTTCTGATTTAATTAAAGTAGGGGATGAAGATGACGAGGAATTCGA
>BMAC01000123.1:1103681-1114873 GCA_014905375.1 Phtheirospermum japonicum | reverse complement strand
TCTCCGAGCCAGGCGAATGTCAAAATCTCTCCAAAGTCCTCTGCTACTGAGTACTCTTCGCCTCCATATACTGTGCTCGATTTCATCACCGGCGAGGTTACTAGTTCCTCCAAGTCGCCTGCTGATGTTCCCCCGCCGTCTCGAATTCCTGCTGTTTCGCCTGAGTTTTATACAGGCCTTTTTGAACATTCCATTGACTCTTCAATGGATGTGCCCTTGCAAGAGATTTTTGCTGCTCTCAAAAAGGACAAGAAGAAAAAGAAGACAGCTGTCAAGGATGATGTTGGTAGTCATGTTGGTAGTCCCTTACCAACATTGAGTCACTCCCAGTCTGTCTCGTCTGCCCGCACTGCATCTGTTCCTGTTCCATCGCATTCCCCCGCGCAGTCCTCCTCGGCTGCCTGTTATCATTCCCAGTCCTCAGCTTGCACTGATACTCCTTCGCCAGAAATTGAGGACATGGAGCCATTTTCCGAGAAGTTTTTAACCGCTGAGGCTGCTGAGCTGTTTGATGTTTATCAAACTCGACATATGATCGCTGAGAGAAAGGTGCCGTTCGACTTGTTTGAGCGCCACAACCTGATAGCCTATCTCCGTTTCCATGGTATGTATTCCACAGTCTCTACCGCCATTRCTTTTGTTAGGGATATCGTTCTTGAGTTTTATGRCAATATGCTGCCATCAATTGCCGATTTAAGTTCTGTGAACTAAGGGAAGGTTTTTCTGCGAGGCAAAGTGTTTGCCTTTACCCCTGACCTTATTGATGATTTGTTTGGCACCACTACGCACCGGGGTAATTTTTCTGTGGATGATATGGATGAGGTTGTATCTTTTCTGTCGGGTGGGATGGTTCATTCATGGTTTGAGCAATTACCGAGCACTAGGCTCTCGTCCTTGTATTCCATTATGCATAAGGTGGCTCTTTGCAATTGGGTCCCTTCCCGGAACACTACAGTTGTTACTCGGCCTCAGGCCCAGTTTTTGTTCAAGTTTGGCAAGGGAGTTAAGTTTAGTTTCGGCCACCATGTTTTTGATATCGTGACTAAGTTTGCCACATCAAGGTCGGCTGCCTCGTTGTGTTTTCCTTCTCTTATTTTCAGGATATTGAAGAGCCAAGGTCTGACGCTTCACCCAGATGATGTGCTCACTGGTGATGCGGATTGGTTCGCTTTTCGAGGCCAACACACTACTGGTGCGAGGGTGCTCGATTTGCCTTGGCAAGCTCCTGCTCCTGCCGATGTTGATAGTGATGTTGAGACGGACGATCCCAACATGGTTCGCATTTCTACGCAGCTCCTGCGTGCGCATGTTGCTTCCATAGATTTGCAGATTTGTAAGCTGCAGGCACTTCGTTGCTCGTTGTTGGAGGCCCTTTCCCTTTCTGGTCAAAAAGGGGGAGAGAGTGACGCGAACGTAGGGGGAGGGAGTTTTGCTGGAGAAGATGATGAGGATGCTGATGTTGCTGATGTTGCCGGAACTGAGAATGCGGTTGATGATGCTGACGATGCTGTTGCAGCCGAAGCCTTGGCGAGCCTTGCTCAAGAGAAGAGGCGTAAGCGAATACGGGCGCGCAACAAGGCTTTGAGGAAACTGAGGGAGAAAAAGAAGAGGAAGAAGGATGGTGAAGGAACTTCGACATCTCCTCGACGGTCGAAGAGGATTCGAAGTCATTGAGTTCCTTTACTCTGTTTGTTTTGAGAAAACTGTATTGTTTGAACAATATTGGTTTGTAATGTTGGTTTGCATGTTAACAACATTGGGTATTTTATTTAGGGGGAGTTTTCTAGCTTAGGGGGAGTTAATATTTTCATTTGTGTTTGCGTCTTAGTGTTTTGTCCAAAAAGGCAAAAGGGGGAGATTGTTGAGGAATTTATTCTTGGCAATAATTCCTATTTTGTTATTTGCCTTTCTTGGGCACAAAATAAATTAGGGAACTAGATTTAGGACTATTTTATGTTTCCTAGTTTATGCACAAGACTTTAAGTATTCCTAGATTGTGTTTAGGATTTGTTTTTAGGATTTTACCAAGTTTAGGATTCTTAGTTGTCTATTTAAGACACAAGTATTCCTACACTTGGTTCACGGTTTTTTTTTAAGAGACTCTTTACGCACGGGATTTCTTGGAGGATAATCAACGCAAGAAGACGCACAAGAAAGGAAGAAGAACACGGTGAAGAAAAACTACTTGGAGCCAACGTTCGTGAGTAACAAGATCTTGGAAGTTGCGTGACCAACCGAAGAGATCTTGCCATTCCGGCAACAAGTATTTAGTATCAAGTTTCTTGATATTTAGTTTTCATATATTACTTTATATTGTGTATTGAACGTGAATTGAAAGTAATATAGTTTACGGGTTTGTACACCCAAGTTCACAAGTATTTACTTGTGAACTGAATTTGTTTAATCGTGTTCTTTTTTTAATTTCCGCTGCATAACTTTGTGTTATTTTAGTCGATGTTGTTAACCAGTGTTGTTAACATTGATTAACAACATCGTAAATCTGATCCTTATTTTTAAATCCATAAACCTTCTCATTTTACAAATAGGAAAATCAAAAATACACAGAGACGAACACGATGCTCATGAAGCGGAAGTTTTATAAATTTTAGATCCAATAGATCTATTTTTGTGAACGAATATATTTATATAATAAATAAACAGATAAAGTATGAAAACCTTACAGTAGATCCAGATCTGAGTTCAATACTAAGGTATACATACAACTAATTTTCTGGTTGCAAGCTCAAATTTCACTGTATTGCTACCGATGAGAAAGCTAAGAAATCTCTTGGAAAGCACTCAAGAATGTAGTAGTCGTTTATGATACTTTCTAAAAATTCATTATTCACCTTATGACTTTATGTTATAGTTATATTAGGTACATAATAGAACCATAATCCTGAAAATTTTTGGACTGTTCAAGACATTGGTACAAAATAGTTTGACCCAAGTACCTTTATTAATAACATATATAATTAAATCAAAATTCAATCTAATTAAATTAAATAATTTCTATCAAACTACCATCATAATTATTAATAATTAAATATTACAACTCGAAATTGAGTATTTAATAATTTTTTGATACGCTCTTAAATCAAAAAAGTAATCGAATATAGTGTGACTCTATAGACCTTTATACATGGTATCATCCAATGATGATCCAAACAAAACTCCTAGACGGTTTAGTTGGACGAACTCAATATATAAAGAACATTCACTTGAACTCAGCGAATTATAACCTTTATACAAAATTTTGGTGAAATTTCTTTCATCGTGAATCACTCGATTAAACTTGAGATTTATCCAAGTGTCTATATCATTGGCTTAATAAATTTATCTCATATTTATTAGTCAACAACTAAATCATATTCAACTATTATATTGAATACTTTAGTCGACCTAATAAAGAGATTATGAATGATCTCTTTCAAAATTCCAATCCAGGAATAAATTATTTCTTGGTTGAACTACCACATTCATTTACATCATGGTGTACCCAACATAAGCTATATCTACCCCAAAAGGAGTGCAATCATTGTCATGGTTAAAGTACACCTCTCAGTAAACAAGGTGCATATTGACCCCAAGTCAAAGGATTATCACACACTTTATACACCGATAATATACAACAAATAGCTTATTAACAGGGTTTACCAATATTCTCTAAAGTATCCATGTGTTCATTTTGAATAACAATTATTCGTAGTCATGAGACTAACTACATTCTCTAAGAATATTATGCAGATCATTTGCCGACATATAATATCCCAATCATGATAATCATAAGTTGGGGCTATTTTAAGAGTAATGTTCTATCACTGACATCCCACCATATCAATGACAACATTAACTCACGTGAACATATATATGAATAATCACAAACATCAAAATAATAATTCAATAAATAAAATGCCTTATGTATAATGATATATATAATAATTGTGATCAAATGTCTTTATATCTGATTGTGTCTAAGACACAAATACTTTCATTTTTTATATGCATCAAATACTTTGGAAGTGTGCATTTTTATTCGTTTTTCATTTAGTAATTTGTGTTGGTGTATCTGGTACTTAGTTCATGTGTATTTAGTAGTTAGTTGTTACATCTGGTACTTAATTTACATGCATTCAATACTTAGTGAGTTTATATTTTTTAATTTATCATATATTTAGTACTTAGTGTATGTGCACCTTGTACTTATTCCGTGTGTATTTGATACGTAGTTCTTACGCATCTGGTAGGAGAAAAAAGATAATTATATCAAAAATAACCATTCAATACTTTGCCTTTCTTTTATTCGTTATACATTTAGTACTTAGCATGTGCTCATCTGGTACTTAATTCACGTGTACTTAGTATTTAGTTGTTGTGCATATGGTACTTTACTTTTAAATATTAAATAATTGGCTTCTCCTCTATTGTTGCATTTTGTTGCTCAAACGGTGCATCACCGACTTCCTTGTAAGTATGAATTCAAGCAAAGCAAGTCGAATTGAATATAAATATATTTGATTCATATTCATTTAATATTCGAATCTAAATATTTATTCAAATTCGATTCATGAAAAATAATCGAATATATTTGAATATTTGTATTCAAATTGAATTATTTTTTATTTAAAAAGATTATTAAGTAAAAATATTAATTATAATTTAAACTTAAATGTACCCATAAAAATATAAATAATTTGAAATATAATATTCAAATATTACTCGAATAGAATACATGAGAATTCATATTCCTATTCGTAAATAATTTAAATCAAAATATAAATTCTTATTCAATTTCGAATTTGAATTTTTCTGAATTTGAATCTAATAAAAAAAACGTTTGATTCGTTTGCAACCCTATTCATAAGCCCAAATGCCTTTATCATTCGGCCCATATTTTGGCTTACATTTAGGGTCGTAATTATGTGGGGTGTATTGGCCGAATAATTACTTAACTACTACCCCAAATACTTGCACGATACAAAATACTTAGGCTGGATTCGTAAATAATATCTTGCTCTCAAATCCTTCTCGCGGGCAGTTCATCTCAACAATACTTCTAGTTCAAATGCCCCATCTACTTCAACAAGGACTCTCGGGCAGAAATCTTGCCTTTTGATGAGTGAGCATATCTCCATCTAAGCATCTACGTTGTCGAGTAACTGGACTACGATTATGACTAGGTCACCTTCAATGAGAATATGGCTGAGTTACAAGGCCGTTTAGCCCTAAAACAAACGTCACAATCATCATCACAATATTATTTATTCATATTACTACTACTTCCTACACTGGATAAAGAACGGAGCACTTTCAAGGAAGGGTGACCCAAACGCCGATGCCATAACCGAGCTAAGTCCACAACTGTTGAATTACTTGCTTGAACACTACGAAGCGGCGGACCATGTTCCTCAAACTCCGGTCCTAAATAATACATAGCTTGTCAGTGAAATGTACAATACGTTTCTGTTTTTGAAGCAACTTAGACACAGATAGAAAATTATAATTAAGAGTGGGGACAAATAAAACATTACCAAGAATTAAGTCATGACTTAATTTAATACAACCTTCATTAGTTGTGGTGGTATCTCACCATTAGAAAGCCCAACGAGTTCCGAAGCAATATCTTTGATATCAACAAACAAATCAATATTACCGGACATATGGTCCAAAAAAATCCTTACTATGCAACTTTGACTGGGGAAGTTTTGCGCATCAGTGAGAGTAGGCAGAGTAGCACGTTCCAACTCAAAGAACTTTGGCGAGAGCTGTCCACAGCAGTAGCATAATTACCTCGCCTTTGCCCACCTGCTCGCCCACCCCCATGGCTACCGCCAGAGCCACCAGAACCAGCCCACTCAGGAAAGTTATTTTGAAAAAGTCATAAATTTACGTCCATTTTAAAATAACCACCAAAAATAGATTTATTTACAAAAAGTTCGTTTCAAAATGGGTTTCCAAAAGAATTCACAAATCAAATCAAATCTATTCACTTGCTTGCATTTCCTAATTACTATAACTTACCTTTTTTTTTTTGTTTTATATCAAATCAAATCTCCACATCATATTTTACTTCATATGTCTAATTACAGTCTTAAAATTATATTGTTTTTTTTCAAAAATTTTATATTGATTTTTATAAAAGTATTAGAATTAGTAAATTCAGTAAAAGTATTTTCGCATAAGCAACAATACTTGAACGCGAGAATCCTCATTTAGAAACCCACAACTCTATTATTACACTATCTAATAATAAGTATACAATATAAATACAATTAGAAATTTATTATTAAATATAAAATTCTAATTTAACTGATGATTTGCTAGCTCCGTCTATCAATACTCCATGAATAATATATTAACATGCGCAAGGAATCATTATATTTGTAACATAGGTCAATACAGCGTGCATGCTATACTAATACAATTTTTTATTTTTTTTTTAAAACTTAAAACCACCAAATCCGGTGAATAAAAACGGATCAGCCGCCGCAATTATGAATACGAGACTTTGACCCAAAGAAAATTACTTGCAACAAATATATAACTTTTCTATTATTCTGTTTCAAACATTTTTCATACACACTAACATATAGTATTAATTACTTCTTTATAAATCCCTATTTAATATACCATGATACCAACTAGTTTTAATTAATTAACTAGTTTAGACACCCGCGTATTACGTGGGCAGAACGAAATAATACATAATAAAAGAAATAGAAAAAAAAATTATAAATAGTGGAAATATAATTGTTTTTACAATAAAAAAATGTTTACTTGAGATTTTGAAAATTTTCTTTGTAAACAACATTTGTTGTCTTACTAACAATGTTACTATCATCGTCGCAGCATAAAATTTTTAATCCATTACGACTCTTGACCCGAGAGATGACGACATAAAGCTGGTCATGGCTAAAAACAGGTTTTGGTAAGTACAAACCAACATTGGATAGAATTTGAAATTGATAGATTTTTACCATGTAATCAACAGAAATATTGATATATTATTACCATGTAATAACAATCGGGCAAACCGATCTCTTTCTTGAAAGTTGGAATAAGACTCTTCATCGGCATCTTTTTTTTTTGTATGGCGGGGATGGGGGTATCACGGTTTACAGACAGGAACAATCTTAAAAGAACAGATATATGGACATATATATATATATATATTTAAGGGGTTAACTTGTTACTGTAGAGTATTACACATGCAAATAAAGAAAAAGATTCTGGTGAACAAATCTTCCTAAAGATTTCATTGAGTAATGTGTCACGCAGAGTTTCACATTTCATCAGGATGTGTATATGGAATGATGATTGCCTGAAACACAAATATATTCACTTTCTATATTTTGCTATTTATAAGGCACGGGCTTTTATTTCTTTTTTCTACTAAGTCGTACAGTTTGTGTTTTTATAATTAAAAGAACATCGTGTTATAAATACATCGGGAATATTATTGTTAAAGACAACTCATTATAATTAAATGGTTGGACATATTAATAAATAAATATATATATATATATATATATACGAATAGATAAGAACAAATGATTTAATCGGCGTGAAAAGTTTATAGCCTGCGTAATTAAATATAATATATTTACAAATTTAGATTATCTTTTCAATTGATACAAAACATTCAGAAATATTCTCCTGTATCAATGTTATACGATTTTATAATTCGTAATGCTCATGAAAGATGACAAATTCATAGGAATAATTTCATTTCCATATTGTTAGATGTTTCTCACTTTAAAAATGATTTATTTGACTGGTGTTCAATAGCAGTAAATATAATTATTATATGATTATAATTATAATAAGTATATAATTTCAATTTATCCTTATATAGGGAGATTTTTATTTATAAATTATGATATGTTCCCTAATTTAAATATACTTTGTTTTATATTAGTTCAATAGCACTTAGTGTAATATAATTTTAATTTATAATAAACGTATATCAAAAATATTGAAAGATTTTTTTGAGTGGCGGCCTGCATATAAAAAAAAGTTTAAAGATATTAACAGGTAAATTATGTATACATTTTATTGATTCTTGAATTCCGATTCTGTATGTTATACTCATTTGTTGAACAATTCATATGTTCATATTTCCTTAAATCTTGTGTTGGAATTGTGCTGGATACACGCAATCAAAGTTATGGCATGATGAAATAAATCTTCCTTAAAAATAGGGTATTTCCATCATTCCCTTACATCACCAAACGGGACAGGGGATTTCTTAATAATCATACCAAAAATGGGTAGAAAATATATTTTAAGATATTTTGACTAATGAAGATTTGGTATCCTAATCTTCGTACCATTTATGATTTTTATTATTAATTTTTTTTTTATTCCTAAAAAATAGTGTTTACCTTAGGAAAACCTTAATTCCGATTTTTTTCTAATTTAAATATGAAAGTACATAAAGGATTGTGGAAACGAAGCTACTACCCGTAATTGTATGAATATTCCTTTAATGAATCAAACAACATAAGATTTGAATTGTGATATTAAAATGTTTACTTTATTATAATTTTAGATGTAATAAAATTACATGAAGTTTATGAAATTGAATAATAAGTTTTATTAAGATATATCTGAATGATGAAAAAAATAATCCAAATTTTTGAATTAAGCAGATAGATCAAAATAAATCCAACATAATAACATCAATATTGTCAAACATAATAAATCCAAAATTTTCCAAAAACAATCAAAATATCGGGACAAAATAAGCATATAGATTCTACTTGAATTGAACGTAATTCTTGAATACTATACATTTATAATGTATATCTAAATTTTGTAATATCTCAAGAAAGTGGATTTTTTTTTTTTGAACTAATTTGTTTATATAATATATAATTACAGGCATTGTATTGTAACAAAAGAAAAAAAAAAATAGAATCGACATAACAAATTATCTAACCAATTTAATGAATATTGTGTTGGTTTGTGGTGGGTACACGCAATTGGTATCCAAATCACATACAGATCTTGACAGATTACTAAATTGCTTTAATTAATGGTACACGTAAAATCAGAAATGGAATGATGAAATCCTCCATAATTAGTTTGATTCCTTATTATCTACCATCAATACTCACTTTATAAAATCATTGTCCTGTTCAATATTAAAAAAAAAATCCACCTTTTAATGAATCCACAATAAGTTCGAATTAATATAGAATGTTTTATATTATAAAAGGAAAATAACATATTACAGTTAAAGTATAGTTTACATAAATTTAAAGAAAAAAATTAACTAAAGGTGAATTATTTAAACAATAAAAAATTCATAAGATAGCTATGCATTTATTGATTCAATCAACTTTAATCAATAATTGAATATGTAATTAGGTACATTACACGTATTTCACTTATTCATGTGTTGATCTGTGGTGCGTACATGCATCTGCTATACAAATCAAAATAAGATCATCATTGATTTCTGTTCTGCTTTGATCACTAATTATACGCATTATCAGGAATGGAATCATGAACTAATTCACCCTTAAATATTTATTTCCTTATTATTTACCATCGTTATACAATTTCTAAAATCGATGTCCGTTCTATATTAAAAAAAAAATTTAATAATGAATCTAAAATAATAAGAAATCAAGTAGAATGAATTTATTTTATATTCCACAATAATAACAATTATATATATAAAAAACTTTAAAAAACAACTAAAGAGTAATCTGAATCAAAGAACATCAAAGAGTAATACCCAAATGCATTTACTCCATTTTTTAAAATGAGACGCGAAATATTGTAGAAATCTGAACTCAAAAAAAAATCCAGGTCATGATCCCAATAAACGCCACCTGCAAAGAAATAACATATAACATATAACAAATTAGATGTACTAATAATAGAAAACGAAAAATATAAACAGATCTAGAAAAAAAGAGATCTGGAAAATTACATATCATTTTTCCGATAATGTTATACTCCGAACTGGATCTTGTCTTGCCATATGAATCAACAACTCCAATTTATATTCACAAATGTTATACTTCGAATTGGATCTTGTCTTGCCATATGAATCAACAACTCCAATTTATATTCACAAATTCGCAGGAGGATAACTATTCGCAAAGACTGTGTAAACTAAAAAAAGAAAAGAAAATGAGATGCGAAATAATTGATTCCTTTCATGTCGATTAGAGGTACACACATATGAAGATAAAGGCTTCTGGCGTCTTTGCGAAAATGGACATAAGAAGAGAGAAAAAAGCGAATTAGACGAAAAAAAGAAAAAATGGGCTATGGACAACAAAGGAAAAAGGTCCTTATTTATACCCGGCAAAAAAATACCACTTTGGTAATAAAAATTACGAACCATTAGAAGCTGTCAACTCATTTTTCGAACCTACTATTAGACGACACATATCATCCGAAGCTACGGTTAAATGACACCTAGGTTAGGGCGTCAACAATATTAACAAATAGGTGGATAGGCCACTTTAGAAAATAAAAGTTAAATATTTTCTTATATATAACTTACAAGCTCCCTTCAAGTTTCACCTCCCACGCTCCACTGCCATGGCCGCACCACCACTCCTCCTCCGGGCGGCGGTGCTGCTAATGTGCGCCGCTTTCGCGCTCTCCCTCCCCACCTGCCCCTCCTGCGGGCCGCACCCCGTCCCCTACCCGCTAAGCACGGGCCCCACCTGCGGGGACCCGTTGTACAAGATCCGGTGCGACAACGACACGCTCCTCTTCGACTCCTCCAACAACACCTACCGCATCAACTCCACCTCCCCCTCCAACCAGCGCCTCGTCATCGCGCTCCCACCCATCGACGCCAGCACCTGCGTCGCAGCCGATTTCCCCACCAACGGCCTCCAGCTCAACAGCTCCGCTCCCTTCAACATCACCAGTAGCAACACCGTCCTCTACCTCAACTGCAACAACTCAATCCTCAGCTCCCCGCTCGACTGCGGCCCCGACAGCCTCTGCCACGTGTACATCAACGGGACCATTTTACCTAAAATATGTTTACAAATTAATATAAATAAATAAATAACCAAAAAATAAATCAATATAAATAAATAGTATATGTTAGGGTTAGGGTTAGAGATGCAAATCTTTCGAACTTGCAAAAACAACCCGGGACGCCACTGGGAAGGGCGTCCCGCCCCCCGCTTTTTTTTTTTTTTTTTGCATAGAAC
>BMAC01000123.1:1075606-1091546 GCA_014905375.1 Phtheirospermum japonicum | reverse complement strand
GAGTCCGTTTCCACCCTCCGTTATGTAGATACAAGATCGAGACTGAAGATCCAAGATTACAAATTCTCAAGCTCTTTTTTTTTTCATTTTTGATTATTTCATAGGCCGAGGATGTTCCAAAGGGCTTCCCGTTTGAAATCGAGGACAATCCAGGTCAACAGACTATAACTCTGACGAGAGAATACGAAGGAGAAAGCATAACCGTCGAAGTTCACATGCCTGACCTAGTTACTGGTGAGGAGAATGATGAGGATGAAGAGGAAGGAGGCGAGGGGGGAGATAAATCAAGTTTACCGTTGGTTGTAAGAGTGTCCAAGAGAAGTGGGCCCTCTCTAGAATTTGGATGTACTGCCTATGCTGATGAGATTGCGATCGACAGCTTGTCTATCAAGGATCCCGAAACCTCTGAGGATCAAATAGCTTACGAAGGACCTGATTTTGGGTAAGTCTTATTTTATTGATGGGATCATTTACATTTATTTATTTGCATAAATAATTCAAATCCAAGGGATATATTAGTAATTTAGAAAATAATTGAATTTTTTCTTATTGTTAAGCTAAATTTCAATGGTAATTTTGGTAATTATCCATTTATTTATATAGTGGTTTTGAGATTCTATCATGGAAAAAAATGAGTATATATTTTATTATTTGCATAACCAATGCAAACCCAGTGGATATATTAGTAATCTAGTAAATAACTAGATTTTTTCTTATTGTTAAATTAAATTTCAGTTGTAGTTTTTATAATTATTCATTTATTTAATATATGGAGTGCTTGCAAACTCTTGAAAAAAAAAGTGATTCTGAGTTTCTAGCTCAGAAAAATATGAGAATATTTTCCACATAGAAGCTGATAATCACTTCTTCTTTTTTTTTTAGAATTTGCGAACACACCCATAATATTTATGGATTTGCACTGAAAAAACTGTTTTTCTTTTCTTTGTTAGGGATTTGGATGAGAATCTGCAGAAGGCATTCCACAAGTATCTGGAGATAAGAGGAGTAAAACCGAGCGTAACCAATTACTTGAATGGTTACATGATGGAAAAAGACGGTAGAGAGTATGTGACATGGCTCAAGAATCTCCATGAGTTTGTCAAGGCATAAGTTGGCTGCTGCAATTTAGGAAAAAACATTTTGGTGGAATAACTTTATTATTAGTATTATCTATTTTCCATCGGATTATCTGCATTATTACTATTTAGATTTTAGCTTATTATGGAACCGTTATAAGAATGTTGAACCTGATGAGAGCGACGAGTGGCAATGTCGTAATTGTGCTTGTAATGTTTGATTGCAATTGCAAGGAGTGGAAATATGTTTTTCGATGTCTGAAGCTTTGTTTTGAAAATTTAGAGCTGAGATTGTTTATGCAAGAAGTCTTTACCTGCGTTTTTTGTTAGTTTTTTTTAAAACTTAGTTCAGTTTAGAAATGGCAAAATTTGAGTTGCCTTTCTTCATTTTTTCACCTGTAGCTTGTTTGCTATCATTACATTTATCGTCAAAGAGGTTGTTTGGTTTAGCTTGTGAGCTTTTCAAACCGTCTTACAACACGTTGATATTTAAGAGCTTTTAAACATTTTCTAAGCTCCTTTAAAAATAATTTATAAGCTCAAACATCTTTTTACTTAGAAAATTTGTTTTTAAAATATAATTTAACTGCTTATAAGATCTTTTAAGGTACATAAATATAAATTCCTTTTGAAATATATTTTCTTTCCGTAACAGAAACACAATCTAGTGGCTTTTTATAATCTAAAAATATCCCATTCCACGATTAAAAAAACCAAGGAATCAACCGAAGAGGTTTGTAATTGAAAAAAGCGACAGAAAAAGCTTACATATAACTTCACGATACCTCCACCAAACTTATTTCAGGCGTACATTATACACTCTGCAAATTCTTGTTCTGATAGAATACGAGATGTTAATGAATTTATTTATTTATTTGCGCCGATATTTAAATACTATATAATACAGGAGACGTGGGAGGCGGACAAAGATAGACTTTGTGTACTCATCCTTCTTAATATTATAGAACACCGAACCATCCCACTAATAAACTTTTGGCGACCAACAGATCATTTCATGAGCCACAGCTGCAGCCGATGCTAATAATGTCGCATAAAAGCCATTCGACGTCATTGTACAAATGGTACTTGGTCTCAAGCCTGCAAACTCAAGTCCTTGTGAGTGTACACAATGTCTTTATCGCCATTTACCACTTGCCCACTACCTTTTGCAAGCCTGCATCAAATCATGACAATGTATAACCAGTTAAAGAGAAAGGAAAAAAAAAAGATATGTTATAGAAACAACAAATACCACATTTTATATTTGTTTTTATGTTATAAATTGCACGCTCAATAGGGAGAGTTTTGTCAAGGAAACAGAAACCTCGATGGGGTGTTTGTAATTATGAAAGATATAACTGGTTTGTTTGATTGTTTGGTAATTATGCTTTAGTTGTAATTTTCGTAATATAACCTAATTTGTAATTCAAGTGCAATTCTTTGCATACCATCGTGTTGTAAGCAATCCTTCAACACCAACTGGACCACGAGCATGAATGCGACTTGTACTGATTCCAACCTATACAGCAAAAAAAAAAGAAAAAAAGAAAAAAAGAAAAAAAAAAGGAGGAAGAAGAAGAAGATAATAAGATAACAGCAGTTACAAATCACAGAAACAACAGTACAAAGCAAACATGCATAGCATACATACCTCTGCACCTAGCCCAAAACGAAAGCCGTCGCAAAATCTTGTACTCGCGTTATGAAATACAGCAGCACTAAAAAAAAAAAGTCAAAACACTTTATGTCAGTATTCTCAATTCACTCATATTTTGAAAGGAAAAAAAGAACTCGATTTTCAGATTTTGTTTCAGACTTGACCATGCAATGTGGTAATAGAGACCACTTAGAGACAAATTACCTGTCAACTTTTCGTAAAAACATTTCGGCAACTTCATCATCATCAGTTATAATGCAGTCCGTATGCGCACTGTCATCAAGAGAGAACTTAAATGTTTTACGTGCACCGCTCATATTAACACGACAAAGGAACCTATAACGTGCCTTTTAGGGCTTTAAAAAAAACTGTAAGATTTCAAAAAACAAACATGCCTTCCATGCCCATGTATATGATCAATGGCAGCATTTACATCATCAACAATTTCTACGGTGCAAGCGAGAGAACTATATTCATGACGCAATGAGCTTGCCTCTGGAATATTCAGTGTAGAGCTTGCTCGAGGCCCACCAAATATTGTCACGCCTGAAAAATGCACATACTATTATACCACCATAGCAGTTTTTTATGACTTTATAAGGGCTTCTGGCTAGAGCTGTCAAAATGATCGGCCCAGCTCAAGCCCACCGGGCCAAGGTATGAAAAATAGATGAAATGCCATGGGCCAAACCAGGCGGGCAGACCCAAAAAGCCCGCCTTTTTTGGACCTAAGAATCTCTGGCCCAGGCCTGGCCATAGGTTGCCAGCTATACTTCTGACCCATTTTTATTTGTATACTAATATTTATTCTCCTTCGTGTTCTTTGAGTATCATTTTGTATAAGGATATTAAATTACTCACCAACTGACTAATCATATTGCCCAATGATAAACATGGGATTTTTAAAGAAACCCAACCTTTGATTTGAAGTTCCACAATGAGTTCATTTAATCTGCCATCATGCACCAAATCCTTGTGAACAAGCAGTGTTTCCTAAAGAATAAAAAGAGAGCACAAGGTTAGGAGTCTATTAACTATTATTAAGCATAGAATATAAAATATATCAATGAAATCCAACAAATTCACCATTGCGTTGCAGGCAGCAGGGTAATCGGTTTTCGCGTCCAAAACAATTTGCTTTGCCATATTCCTATTAGCAGACTTGTCCACATAAATATGACATATTCCATCTGGGAGGATTAAAAAAAAAAAATGTTAAATCTTTAACAAATTTGGATGCACAATTACTTAATAAAAAATACATGCATAGTGTATATCTTTTACCAGCATGACCCAGAACAGGAATCTTTGTTGAAGTCTTAATTTGAGTAACAAGCTTGTTGCTGCCTCTTGGAATCACAAGATCAATTACATCATCCAGCTTCACCACAAACATATAACTTCAGTTCCAACGCATTTAATATGGGTTTATAATCATTAAACACAATAAATTTAATCCACCTTGAGCAATTCAGGTATATCTTCTCTGGAAGTCACGAGCCCAATGAGTTGTTCCCCGACACTTTTTGGAATGGCCGAAGTAATCACCTAATTACATGAAAAACGAATGAAAATTTTCAGAAACGGTACAAAAATCCAATCTTTAGAATATGGACAAAATGAATTTACTATTTGTTAAATTAAAAAACCTTATGCAAGATTGCATTTGATCGTCTAGCTTCTTTTCCCCCTTTTAACAGGAGTCCATTCCCACTCCGCAGTGCCAATGATGCTATCTGTTAAAAATACAAAAAAACGGCCATAAAGTCGTTTCGATAATGACTTGAAATGATTTTCCAGACCTTAGAATCATAAAAAGACGTACTAAAGCTCAAGAGATTTCTTTTAAATGCAGCAGTAATTGTTCCCCTGTAACAAATTGAACCTAGTATATGCAGAAAAGCCACATAGGAAAGTTGTTGATATAATTTACCTGAACAAGTGCATCAGGACGAGACTCGAATATGATCAGGAGAACACCCAAGGGAGATGACGTCTTTTCCAATATGAATCCTTCTGAAAGCTGTGCAGTAGGTTAATTTCAGAAAACCACAAACATATGCTGTAATAATATTAATTACACATTTTCTAGAGTATGCTTTTTATGCAGGGTCAGTAAGTAAATAACCGACATATCATTACCTCTGTTCTCTTCAAAATTCGACCAACAGGCTCCTCCATGTTAGCAAGCATGCGAATGGCACTTGCAAGACTTTTAATCTACAACATTAACCAAAATTTTAAAAAAAAATCTAATTTTGTTTTTTTTAAAAAATGTAATTTTGTTTAAAAAAAAAAATTGAGAGAAAGAACACCCAACGTCATACCTTACCAGGCTTCAAGGCCAGCCTAGAAACCAAAGATTTATCATATCCGGCCTGCTGAGCCTCTGCAACATCATTTTCATTTTCTGAAATTATGAGTTTCTCACTTGCTTCCAAAGCATCGGCTACATCCAGCAAAACTTGACTTCTCTCTTGTGAAGGCATAGCCTGCAAGACAAAATATTAGCATACTTATTAATTGAACTTGTTTTCTTCAGCAAAACTTACAATATATATATATATATAGAGAGAGAGAGAGAGGATTACTTGCAGTCGTCTGGAACTTTCTCTAGCTGATACAGCCATGTCACGCGCACCAACTTCTCCTCGTGGGACCCACTCATTAGCGTCCCGATGGAACAGCGTACCAACACGCTTTCCATGTAGAACTTTTACGATATTATCACCAGCAAAACCACTTCATCGGGTGAGGAGCAGGCAGTTACAATTTCAGTATTGAGGAAACAAAGGATATGAACAACCAGCATAAAAAATATGCAATACCAAAAACGCTTATTTATTTGCCAGTACTCCCCATCAAATAGACAAGGTGCATCACTTGCTGTAAGAATTTTTAATAATAAAGTGTCCAAACCATAATTCAAGTCCAGAACAGAATGTTCAGGAGGTTGAAGCACCAAAATAATATAAATTATTAAATTGTGTTTATCAAAAAAAAAAAAAAAAAACACGAAGATCTCAAAAACTTTTAGAAAGTTTTTATTGTATTGGGGATGCATATACAATTAAACTATCAAGTGTTAAGCATTTAAAGATTCAAAACCGGTCAAGTTTACAAAGATTATATATTGACATGTTTTTCTATAAAAAGGCAAAATTACCTGGTGATAACAACAGGGATGCCAGCATAAGCAGCATAAACAGCAGCTTTCACTTTAGCAGTCATTCCACCTCTTCCCACCCTCGACTTGTCTCCAAATGTTATTGTTCCCTCATGCCTTTCCTTAACGTACGTATGAATTAATTCAGAACGTGAATCATTTGGTGGACCACTGTACAGACCATCTACATCACTCAACAGAACAAGAAGATCAGCTTTTAGCTCGAGTGCTAGTAGAGCTGATAAACTGTCATTGTCCCAGAATATTCCGGAAGCATCCTGCAAAATAGCTCAATGTTAGTGTTGCAAAATGATTCAAATTCTGAATTAATGGGCCAAGAGGATCCAAAAAAAATTAAAAAAATGATAAAAGATGTTACGATACGATTTATCCAGTAAACTGACCTCATAAGGAGCTTTCCTGGTACTCACTGCATCATTTTCATTAAATATAGGAACAACTTTCAGAGACAACAAGGTTTTAACAGTCTCATCGAGCTGTTTCCGAAAAGCTGGATCCCTGAAGTCATTGTCGGTAACTAGAAGTTGAGCAGATGTCATATCCAACTGTACGAGAAATTGAAAAAAAAAAAAAAAGATACATATATTATTATCAAGATTAACCTTCATGTGTATAAAATAGTATACACTTGGAACAAGATTTAACTCTTACTCCCTCCGTCCCATTCTATCTGTCGCAATTGATCATTTCAAGGAGATTAAGAAAGATGATTAGTGTTATAATTATATGTATCAACTTACCATAATATCCTTTTGTTTAAAATAATTAAAAGTGTGAAATAATAAAGGTAGTGGTAAAAGTAGTAAAGTAACCTTTAAGTCTCATTGGGAAAGTAAAAAGTAACAATGATTCTCTCTAGAAAATGTAAGTGTGATAGCTAGAACGAGACAAAAAAAATTCCAAATTGCGAGGGAGTATAAACTAGCACAAAATCACAATAAGGTACTTAAATTGTAAATGTCACCTGGCTGAACAAAGTATCATAAAGAGCCATAAGACCATTTTGTCCAACAGCCGCACAAGCTTTGCCATCAAGCTCCACCTGGGGTTTTTGGAGGTCCACAAAGCTGCAAAAACCCCAAAAGGCAACAAAAGTTATAAAATAAATAAATAGAAGACTTTAGCATCATTCTTTTATTGTAATTTGCAAACTTGTGACATAAAATTGAGCTTCAAGATCCATCAGACATTTTATAAACACAATTATTGTCCTAATACGAAAAACATTATACAATACAAAATAGACAACAGTAAAATTTCTCAGAATATCCCCATTATAATATTTCTCAAGTCTCGTGAAATAAAATGTAATACGCCAATGGGGTGCAAAAAGACCTGCTGTTGATTAACCTCCTGTATCTAAGACGTTGACGGCCAACACCAACAGCACCTGAGGAGACCAAAATAACCTCATATCCTTGAGAGTTCAGTTCGTGAATCTGCATTCATTTGCAGCCAACGGTGTAAGAAATAAAAGATCCTTGCCGATACATTACAATATGAAAAAGTTGTAAGCTTTTAAATAACCTGCTCACAGAGAGCCCCTACTCTTCCAAGAGCTAATCTACCATCAGATCGAGTGACAACAGCAGTTCCAACCTTAATTGATAAGGATAAAATATCAATAAAACATCAAACTCAAAGATTTCAAAGAAACAAGATTTCAAAATTTAATATCCATGACATGATGAAAAGCACAATATCCCTATTTTATAACCAGGGACAAATATTTCAACTAAAAAGCAGTTAACTTTATTGTAGCATAATGAAACGAGTTGTCATAACAAAATTACTAATCACAAAATCAATTCGTTTTAGTCACGCAACATCCAATGTCAACAGATTCACTCCTGATGATATAATATTCATGCAATGGGACAAAATCCTATTAAACATTGGACAGTACACAAGAATTTAATAAACAAAAACGACTTAAAACTTTTGAACCAGAGCCTGTACAAATATGCATTAAGACTCGATTTTGAATTACTTAAACGGAATCACGAGAAAAACGTTTGTCTCAATCTGAAACTAATGCGACTTAAATAGGCAAGTTTAACATTTCCCAACTAATAGTGAGATTTACAACATCTCTTTCCACAAAAACCAACAATCACTATAGTCATAAGAAGTTTGGACTTTCTTGATTACACAAGTATATGATCAATACAAAGGCAAATTCGAATTACTACAAATTTAAAGCAAAATGCTCCAGCCACTCAGCAAAGTCAACATTTTATTCCATCTAAACTCACATTACAACCACAACCAGACTTCTGAAAAGAAAGAAAAAAAACTACAGACACATCGCAGTCTCCATTGGGAGCTAAACTTAGTCAAACTGTCAAAGATTCAGTCAAAATAAGTAAAAACTTGAAATTTCTTTACCATAACATGCAAATTTATATAGTTGACCAATGCCTCAAACAAATTTTCACCCATCTTTCTCCACTTAAATCGAAAATCCACAGTAAACAAGCAACAGAACGATACAAATTCATAAAGCCGCCAACTCAAATGAAAAATAACACAACAGAGTCAAACGAAGCGAATTAAGCCCCCATTTACATCAACAGCAAAAATTGAGAGACAACGAGGGAAAAAAAAAAATAAGATTCAATAATAAATCAACAGAACAATATATGTGACCTTGATGACGACGCGCTTAACGTCTCTGACAAATGCGCGTGTTGAATCTACAGCCTCCATTGCTCTCCGCCTCTTTGTAGAGAGACAAAAATAATAGAAATGGAGAGCAAACGGAGAGAGTTGTTTGAGATTCTGGTTGGAAGAGGTGAAAATGTGGAGACCCGTGAAGAGTGTTTGTATTTATAGGGCTGTGCACATGATGTATACAGACCATTTTTCATATCTATCTCCATTTAAGCGAAGGGTTTCTTTCGGGGGTTTTGATGTAAGCAATCAGGAGAGGCCACGTGGAGATTTTGTGACGTGGCGGGTCGGATAGGGAAAGTGGGTCACGTATTGTTTTGAGCCGAAGGCGGCTGGGTTGACGATACTTGGCTAATAACGCCAACTCCACATTTTGTGTTGGGTTTTGTTTTACGAGCAATTTCAAAACTCTTGGTTTTTTTTTATTATTATAGTGGTTATATTATGCGACTGGTGACACCAGAAATCCACTCTTTGATTCGGTGTGGTAATAATACTGATTAACAATTACAAGATTATGAGAACTAGTATTAAAATATGAATGGACAGAGTCAATCCTTTAAATAAATAATAATAATTAGTAAAGACTTTAATGTGTTAGTAAGTACTGATGTAGCATCAATTCAATTGTAGTAGCTTAGTTAGTTTATAAATAATTGGAGTCGAGTAATAGTTTGAACCACTGGATGAGCATCGGTTAGTTTGGATGTTGGGTCTCATCTCAATTAAGAGGTCTCGACTCGATCATTGGGCCATATCTCGATTGGTATGCCTCAAATCAATCGTTTGGCATCGTATTGACTCTATTGGCTTATATGACTAAACGTGATCGTTAGTCTGGTTAGGCCTAAAAAGTTCCCTTTCGGAAAAATTTACGATTCATAATTTTTTCAATTAGCAGATAGTTGATTGGATAAATTTTCATTTTTATCATTTTTCTTTATAAAACATTTTTATGTACTAACATATTGTGTTATAGTTCTACATAAATATTATTTTTAGATATAATGAAATACTTATTTTTATAGTCCTACATAAATATTATTTTTAGATATAATAAAATATTTTGGAAAATTTATTTTTTATCACTTAATGTATGCAGTTTTTTACACATTGTCCACTGAAGTAATTTTTGTTCTACATTACCCGCTGATGTATAAGGGTTTTCGACGTTACCCCCTAAAGTTTTTTACCTGCGGAGTATTCCCTCTGGATTCCATCGGCTGGGAATTGGGTGGTCAAATGCAAGAATTTTATAGTTTGGTGGGTAAAGTACAAAAATCTTATAATTTGTTGGGTGGCAAACTAGAATAATATAAATATTAGGATTTTGTGTAAAAATATTATTTTTATTAAAAAATGTAGAGTTTCAATCTCATATATATATATATATATATATATGTAATAGTGACATGATATCATAACACTTAGTCGTATGTTTCATATTAAATAAAAAAAACCAATATTTATATTTAAAAAATTATAAATATTAATTGAAATTTTATGTTTATATATTACTTTTATTTGTCCTATATAATATAAAATCGTCCCTTCATTATTGCGTAATATTTTGAGGAATAACTCCCATGACGTTACAAATTTTTCATTACATATATTTCTTTATTTTTAATGAGAATTATGACTAATTACTATATTAATCACCAATACATTGTTTTATAAGATTATGGATTAGACATATATAAGATATACTTTTTTCCGATGAAATAGTTTTCATGATATTACTAATTATTATAGTATTAATAAATTCTTTATGATATCATGCCACGATATATATATATATATATATATATATATATATATATATATATATATATATATATATATATATAAAAGATGAAAACTCTATTGTTTTTTCAAATATAAAACTTCAAGACAAATTTCAATATTTATATTATTTTAATTCCCCCCACCCCCCACAAA
The DNA here is from genome assembly GCA_014905375.1 of Phtheirospermum japonicum. Taxonomy (NCBI): domain Eukaryota; kingdom Viridiplantae; phylum Streptophyta; class Magnoliopsida; order Lamiales; family Orobanchaceae; genus Phtheirospermum; species Phtheirospermum japonicum. The sequence goes on along the minus strand of BMAC01000123.1, from coordinate 1,081,012 downwards.
AAATAAATTATAAGATTCATGCACATTCTTGCACTTTGTCCTCTAATTCTCTGCTGATGGAATCTGGAGGGAATATTCCACCAAAAATAAGTTTTAGGTGGCAACGTCTAGAATTCTTGTACATTAAGGTTCAAAGTTTAATAAAAATATGTAAAAAAACTACATACATTGGAGGCAAAAAATCATCATTATTACTATTTTTATACCTAATGATATTTTTATTTATCGATATAATTATTTTGGTATCATTGTTTATATTTTTCCTCTTATTTTTAAATTATTTTGTAGGAAGTCTTTATTTATTATTCTATTTTTTATTATTACTTTCATATTTTTCTTTTTATGTGTATTATTTCTCTATGTCTCTCAATCATATCTTTAGTGGTAAATTAACATTCAATCAGCTAATTTGTCAAACAATATTTTACAATTAGCTATCAGCTACCAGCTATTAGCCATTAGCTCTTTAAATCAGCTCAACTAAGCGAACTCTGGCTCTTCTACTTTTTTAAAAATGACTTATAAGCTTCTAACATCCTATATTGGGAGATTATAAGCTTTTTTTTTTTTTTAAATCACCAAATACTTATAGAGAGCTTATAAGCTCTCACACATCTTATAAACAATTTAAGAAACTTATACGTTTAGTCAAACATGCTCTTAATATGTACACTGATATGAATAAAGAATAAAAGTAATTCAATTGGTGGGTAGGTATTGTGCCTTTTATAAAAAAAATAAAAAAAATCTATTCGGAGGAATAAAATCAAAGTGGTTAACAAAATAGTCATTGATCTTATAAAAGCAAACAATTGCATTCATTTTTGTTTTTCTTGTAAATGCCTCTCAATTTAGTCAAATTTGCCTCACAATCCAAAATTCAAATTGCTCTCACATATTATTTGTCACTTCCTTATAATTTAAATGTGAATTTTTAGTAATTATTAAGTTTTTTTATCAATTTTTTATATTCAACAACAAATAATAATTATATATTTATAAAATAATAAGAATAAAAAAATACATACAAACATATATCTATAAATACTTAATTATAATTAATGATATTTTTATAAGGAATATGTATATATATATATATATATATATATATATATATATGTGTGTGTGTGTGTGTGTGTGTGTGTGTGTGTGTGTGTGGGTCAATTTATGAGAAATGAGAATAAATCGAGGTCACTAATTTTAATACTTGTAATTAAAAATCTTCGATGACGTTTCAGTAATTAAAATTGTACCCTTCTTATAACATCACACCATAAGCTTATGTTTTTTAGAGGAAAATTCCTGATCCCTAACAATTTCCCCTCATTCACTCTCATTAATTCCAATCGATTTTCCTTTGCCAGCTTTATTATATTCATTGTTTTCTCTCTCTCTCTCTCTCTCTCTCTCTCTTCTTCATCGATATGCAGAAGTCATCGTGAGTCTGTCATTTGCTAAACTCCTCCAAAAAGTATGTTTCCCCTTTTTTTTTTCTTTTTCTCTTTCATGAATTACAAATATAGTTTCCATGAATCACTTATATATATGTCTCGAATCAATTTTTCGTTGTGGAATTTAAATTTATTTGAGAATATACATAGGTTTAGGTTTTAATTTATTTGAACATCAGGGATTTATTTGTCACTGATTTTCAGTTTTAAGTGAATAAATTGCGGTCGATCTGACTTCTAAAAATTGTGATTACTGCTAAGTTCGAGAATGCTGTAAATTATCTTAAAAACTTAATTTAGTCCTTTTGAAGCTTCGATTTTTGGTTAATATATGTTCATAATGCTAACAATTTTGGATATTGATTTATGTTCTTTTCAACTTGGAGTTAAAAAAGTACAGTTCGGTATTAATGAAATTAAGGAGATGGAGCCTTTGAATAGACTGGCTCGTTGAATATATCAATACCAATATATTGTTGTAGTATTTTTAGAGTATCTTATTCAATTTTGAAAATGGTCATGTTGAAAACAGAGGAATAATGTTTGTTTGTTTATAGACATATTGATATTCCAATGCTCATGGTGGATCTTTTGGTTAAGTTTGTGTATTGACATGTTCTTTCTGATGTTGAAATCAAGAGATTATCTTGGTTCATAAATGAGAGTAGGTATTTGTACTTATATGAAACATTGTGGTTCTTAGTTGACTACTGTATGTTGAATAAAAATCCTGAAACAACGCATGGAGGAGATCAATGACTATTGTATTGGTGTAAACTATTAAACAATTAGGCTTGTTCATCATGCCATAAATGACGTTGAAGATTAATGATTTATATAAAGTTCACGCTTCGTTTGATTGTTTGTTTTGTACTTAGGAGTGACGTGTAAATTATAAGAGGTGTCAAAATGAAATTTGTAAACACGTGAGATGGTACAGTCATTGTTGTGCTATTGTATAGTTATCTTATTAATTTAGATGACTTGGGAATTTCTAGTTAGATTTATATTTAAAGCGGGGTGGATGTTGTGAGATATTGGAAATGTAAGATGTAATTAAATCTAGAGTTCTTTTTTTGGATATTTGTCCCCGAGGCTTCAATAGAAGTAGCGGGAGTTTCAAATAAAAACAATCAAGGTACTAAATTAGGCATTTCTTGGTATTTTACTTAGAAATTAGAATCATTTGTTTTCTTTGATTTATTCTCTATTTTGGATGTGATTTGGACGATGTGTATATGATAGCAGTGCACATAAATGTATATTAATGTGCAAAATAAGTTGTGCTAAGGTGCATAATAAGTTGTACTAATATGCAGAATAAAAATACTTGCTTGAATTAAATGAGGTCAGGGGTTTAGGTTTTTTTTTGTGTATGCGGTGCAAATACATGTATAATAATATGCAAAATAATATGACTAATGTGCAAAATAAATATATATTTTTGCAATCAATGAATATAGTGGTTAGGGTTTGTATGATAGCAGCGCAAATAAGTGTATAATAATGTGCAAAACTTAGTTTATTATTGTGCACGTTGCATGTCTTTGAAACAATTCTTATTATTGTGTAATATATTACTTATTAATGTGTATCATAAACAGTTTATGTGCATGCATATTTTCCTTGTCGTTTTTGTCCATATAATTTATTTTTATTTTTGCAAAAAGACACATTTTCAAAGTTTCTAAAATAACACAATGTGGCCCACTACTTCAATGTGGTTGCAAAACTTAAACTACAATTATTTGAGATGTCATGCACAATAAGGTAGACAATATGGATTTATTATGTTTTCATCATGAAGCACTTGGAGTCATATATGGGGGTTGGATTGGAGGCTAATTAGGTGTGTGGAATTAAGGCAAGAGATTAAGAAAAACAGTTAAATTGTACCTAAAAAGTATTTCCACACCTTATTATGCGAATAACGAGTTGAAGAATGTAAACGTGCAAATTGCGAAGGAGTATATCACAATTTACAAGCCAAAGAAACTTGAACGGGTGGTTGATTTGAAGAGATGATTTGCATGCGACTGATTGGTACCTTGGGTTAAGTTTTTAAATGGAACTATTTGTCAATTCTAATATCCTAGTTTGAGTTAATGTAAAAGTTGGTGTTGTAATCTAACTTAATTTGGAGTTGTTGGATCTTGCAATGAATTTATTTTCAAAATATCATTACATCAATGTTGTTATATTATCTTGTGCTAGAATTGACAATTAGAAAATATGTTGTCCCCTTAGTTGCACAAACTTACTAGTGAATGATTTTTGGTATAAGTTTTGTGCTTTATTTTATGCATTCCGATCTGATGGATAAGATGTGTTTGCATCTTTTATTTTTTGAATAATACTTTTGCATCGGCAAATCTTACTTCATGATTGTACATAACATAATGCATGATTATGCATATTACATTGACAGATATTTAGTTTTCCAAATTTTTTTTCAGAAGTTGAACTTGGTTGTGCAAGTGTTATTGTATTGTCGTGCTTATCTTGCTGCATTGTTGTGCATGTGATATTTCACAACTGTAGTCTCGTGTTAGCTACCACATCTGAGCACCGATGATCGCAAGGATTGGATGAGATGTTCGACAACCAAATAAAAATAGTTAAATAGGAACAATTCAAACACATCAAGAACTGGAGATAAAAATCACAACAAGTATAAAAACATTGATTATAAAAAATCATATGACAAAAAGCATTTGCCTTCTCAAATTCTGAAATTGTTTGATAAATTAAAATAAAATTAAAATTAAGGGTAAGTCTTGATAAATTAGTCCCTTTTTTTGTCTATCTGCAAATTAAGATGTGCAATTAAGTGATTATTACAATCATAACTGATACCAAGTAAATCAGTAATAACATTACAACATTAAGACAACACAATTTTTAGTGGTAACAATTGTGCATTTTGTCATTCACTATTGTACATTATCACTGTCACAAATGTGTATATCTCAGTGCACAATTGTGCAAATCACATTACACCTACATTAATTAAAATGAATCAAACAACAGCACGCGTATGACTGTTAAACTATATTGCTCATATTGTGCACAATTTAATGCATATTGTAAACATATTGAAACATAAATATGCAAAAATCACGGTAGATATTACCAAATAATTACACCATCATAAGATATTATTTTTGTACTACAACAAACATCCAAACCAACCACTGATTCATAAGACTTGTAAAACTGTATAATTTCATCCAAACTTTCGAATTTCTGATTAATATAAGGTTTAATGTCACCTTCACATATCGGAGCCCAATACACTTTGTAGAGTTAAGCGTCATGACCATTCCTTTTTGAATAGGTTCACAACTTCAGGAAGAACATTCAACATCAACTGCAAAATTTCCCGCTGAATCAGTGCACAAAATAGTACACATACTACATATAACGATAGAAAAATTATTTAAAACTTTACAACATGTGCACTATTTATGAACAAGTTAATAAATTATTGTGCACATATTGACACTTGTGCACAAATCACATCACACCTACATCAACTAAAAAGACATCAAACGATAACCCGCATAGAACTATTAAACCCTATGGGACATACTGTGCATAGTTCAATGTGTTACTTTGCACATGATGAAATATAAATGTGCACAAACCACATAACATATACATCTGCTAAAACAACATCAAACTAAATCTATGTACTTGAAATATAAAAATTGGCATTCAACATCATGCTCTCTATAATCATCTCATGCATTCTATTGAACAATTGTATATTTATATTTATTTATTTCCAAATCAATGACTAATCGAATGCAACTAGCTCCGTGACTAGCCTCAAAAATAGAAAATCCCAAAATCGAAACTGCCCTCTAAAATCAAAATTCCAAAAATTAGATGAACTACTATAAATCCAAGAATTAGATGAACTGCCTTAATTCAAAAGAAATATTACCTTATT
>BMAC01000123.1:1064975-1075062 GCA_014905375.1 Phtheirospermum japonicum | reverse complement strand
GGGACCATTAAAAGTTGTTGATGTGTTCAACCATTGGGATAAAAAATTTGTAAATACATGTGATTTTTACTTTTGTTGTGCCAGTTGACGTGTCATATTAAGAACTATGAAAAACCCTTTTAGTAGTTTTTCCACTGCGAATGCCCTAATATTGAGGCCGAGCTTATGTGTCGGTTAATCCTAGCTCAGACTGAATGCCACGTGACACTCCTATCCTAGGTTCGAAGATGATGTGTCTACTGATTTGTAAAGCAGCAGGGTTCAGAAAAATCAACCCTATTACACACACACTCTCTCTCACACACACACACATGTATGTGTGTGTGAATAGATGGTGGGACCATTATAAGTTGTTGATGTGTTCAACCATTGAGATAAAAATTTTGTATATACATATAATTTTTACTTTTGTTGTGCCAGTTGATGTGTCATATTAAAAACTATGAAAAACCCTTTTAGTAGTTTTTCCACTGCAGATGCCCTAATGTTGAGGCCGAGCTTATGTGTCGGTTAATCATAGATTAGACTGAATGCCACGTGACACTCCTGTCCGAGGTTCGAAGATGTTGTGTCTAGTCTACTGATTGTAAAGCAGCTTGGTTCAAAAAAAAATCCAAAATTTCTATTGGCCCTTAAATTTGAATTTGTGACCTGCTAAATGGGAGTGACAAATGACTAGAAACCGCTAGGCAAATCTCGAATTTGTATTATAATCTCTAAACAAAATTATGTTGTACTTTGGGATGACACAAATAGTTAGTAGATAAATTATGTTGTACTTTTAGACTTGTGTTAAATTTATATAACTATTTAATAAATTTTAAAAATAAAAATATTAAATATTATAGAATAATAATATAAGCCGTTAAAAATATAAAACAAGTAAAATAAATATAGAATTGATCATGAATAATTACTTAATATATTTAAAATAAAAATAGGAATGTTATAAAATATTATAAAATAACTTAAAAAATACTTTAAAATTAGACAAAAATATAATAAAGTGTGATTAACTTCTACATAATTATTACATAATATGAAAAAAAAAAGTATAAAATAATATAAATTTTATATTTTTATGATTTTCTCAAATTTTAGATCTATATTATGAATAATGCCTTACTAAATTTTATCATATAAATTAAAAAAAAATTCTCAACTTTTAAATCTATATTAACTTTCTTTCTTCTCAAAATGAATATTAATAAACACTTTGAATAAAGTCAACAACTGATTTTGCGTATCCAATGGTAATGTTTTCAAAAATTATTTACGTTCAAAATAGTGTAATTATAAATAGAATAAATAATGTTACAATTTGTGTGTGCTTTTTAATTTTAATTTTTTTTTATTCTTAATAAATATTACTATTGTACAACTCCCGTGTAATAATCGGGTTGCAATACATATAGTTAGTGATGTAAATTAAATTATATTTTTATTCATTTTGTATTTTCTTTATTCTTAACTCTTAATTACTTTTTTTATGAAACTCTTATAATTACTTTCATTATTAATATCATAAATTATTTAAATAAAATTTATTTTTAGAGTTTAAATATATATAAGTTACAAAAATATATAAATTAAAAATTTTACAAGATAATTTCAATATACAGTTAGAAAATTACTAAAAAATATAATTTAATAAGCATTTGAATAAATCTTATTTGACACGACCGCACATCACACGTGATATAAGACGCCACACGTTGAATACAATTAATTAACAATATGTCAAATAGTGATGATATTGGGACAAAAATACTAGTATATATTGATAATTAATTTAATATCACAAACAATTTATATTTTAGTTTTTAAAATATTTACTTTGTTAGAAAACACCAATACAATACGACACAATTTGAAAAATAATATTCACAATTTTTTTTTGAATTACTCGTGCTTCAAGATTTTTTATTTTAGTTATTATCGTGAATCCTCAAAAAATTTATTTAAAGCACGTGTCATCTTTGTATCGCATATTGATAATTATGAGTAAAAATTTATTGAAATTTTCGTTACTGCGGCGAGAATGACAAAATTATATTTCGTTAGTATCAGTTATTCAAATTATCAAATTGGTATTTTATTTCTTTCAAAACTCGGGTAAAACACGGGTTTTTCAAAACTTAAATTAAATAATGTTGTAATCTAAATGGTACAATTAATTCAATTTATCTAACTAATTGTTTATTTTTCAAACATCCGTATATGGGAAATTTAAGCTAGTTTTATCTTAAACGAAAACCCAAGGATATTACAAACTCCAATTACAAGTTGAAACTCTGCTTTAACAAAACAGGCAAAAAAATAAATAAATAAAACAGGAATCGCTGGTTTATAACTCACTGGTAGAATCGGTGGGTTTCTCATTTAAAATAAATAAATAAACAAATAAATAAAAGAATAGTGGGTTTCTACATTGTTCTCCTTTTCTTTTTTGCTATGATAACCTCTTATTCCTCCCCCCAACCCCCCTAATTCATTCTAGTATTTTATTTGGATTTCTAAATTCACTTAGTTTACATATTTGATATTTAATTTTCTATGTATAAATGCCCAATTGATTTCTTTAATTTATGTACCAATATTGCTAATATTAAGTCCAAGTCATTTTGTATTTTATTTTCTGTATATCATGTTTCAAAAACAAAAGTACATCTGGTCTGGTTAGTTTAACTAGATTGGAACATTGGAACCGGAATTGTATTTGTACAAGGCACTGCTAACTTCTTTTTCGACATCAAATCCACTTCTAATGGGTTAAGTTGCCTCAATAAAGTAATATACTAATTTCATTAGTTTCCTTATGAAACTTTTTGGTCACATTTATTTTTCTTAGCGAATGTATATTTTTTTGATTCTATTCAACCTATAATTGTTTTTAACCTATGATATTGTTGACAAGGTAGACAAGATAGCTGATGTAATTAAAAGTAAACTAGTTGATGATCATTAGTTGAAAAGAAGTTTCGACAATGACTCCTAGATAGTAATTAATTTAAATTATAATTTGAAAAATTAGCTGATTAAAGTTGATGATCGAAAGTTAATTTATCACGAAAAACATAAAAAATATTATACCTAACAAACAAGAAAATATAAAATAAATAAAGTTGTAATAATAAAGGCTTCCTAAAATAATTAAAAAATATGTGAAAGTTGATTAAAAATGATTTATATAATTAAATAATAATTCATTTAATGTCTAAAAACAATAGCTGCGTAAAATTGTGAAATAATATGTTATGTTATAAAATAAAATATTTATTACAATAAAAGAATAATACTTACCCAACATACCGTGATTTCATTGAAAATATATTATTCCTCGCTTTCTCATTTGCAATATCATATACATTATTAAATGTAATTTAGGGTATATGGGTCCCTATGAATCCATCACAAACATAAAACCAAACACATGTGAATTTTAAGCACATCTTTCTATGCATAAATCAACCAAACACGATACATCCGATCAAACGTGATCTTTTTTCAGTGATAATATATGGTTTAAATGTAACATAATTCATACAAATATTCTCAATCATCACCCAAAATCCAATATAAAACTCGGAACCCCTCGTAAAAGCTGACAGTTGGAAACTCATCGTTAAAAACAAAACCAAACGATCATTTTCAAATGATAAATTTTAAAGCTTAATTTTCTTTAAACCTCTGGTAGAATAAGGCACTACCACTTGTACGATCGTTATGAGTTTAGCTTATTAATCAGTAGTTAATGTCTTATTGATGAGCTATGAAAGCCAAAACGAATGAATTAGAAAATAAGTGGGTGGGGACCACATTCATCTATTTGCATAGCTAAGATGAAATCATGAAAGGCACTGCATGTTTAATACGGAATTTTATGTTTTAAATTAGTGGTTCATATTTTTATTTTAGCTATGAATAATCCCATTTACGTAAACTATCATAATAATATTCAAGTATAAAATATTAAAGCCTAAATTCCAAGTTTTATAAGGTAAAATTTACACGCATGACAATTATTTGTGCCATAAATAAGAGTTTGATGTGTTGTAAATATACATGATTTTTTTAGTATTTTTATGAATATATTTGTGGTGATCATTAGTTTAAATGATGTATTTTTACTTTATTTTGTATTTTTGAGCAAACGCTATTATTTGTTGATTTTGATGCAGTTTGTAGCTATTTATGCATTATTTTGTGATTAAGGATACGAGCGTCAGATGTCGGAACGGGAAGATTTAGGATATAGAAGATCATCCCAGGATTGGCGGATAATTTCTACTCTTGTGCAAAAAAGTCAGGAATAATATGGTATTATTCTTTTTATCGTATCGAAGGTTATGTTCTTTTTTTTTTTTGGTTTGTTTGTTCCTTCTCATTCTTCTTTGGTACCTATAGTAGAGATCGAAGGTATTTGGCCCCCAAAATAGATTGGGGTCTTAGATTGGGAAATCCCTTTTATTAATACCCTTTTTCCTCCTTCATCCGGAGTTGTCGTAACTTGGGCTCATCATGTTATACTTGTGGAGATTTTATTAACTAGAGTTGAGCCGCTGTTTTCTGAAACAACATGACCATGTTGGTGTCATTACCTGTGTTGCAAATCAGAATTAGAAGGAAAAAAAAGTGGAACAACAGATTCTTAGGCGACATGACTACCACGTTGGTGTCTTTACTAGTGTCGCTGAGCAAAGATTAGTAAAATAGTTCTATAATACGTGTATTAGCAACAGGCCCATGCTTTAAGGTCCATGTGCATGCGTGGGTTCAGTTTAGATATAAAAGAAGGTAAAAAAAAAAACGCGAAGGTAGAGGAGGATGACGACTTATACAAGAGAGATCTTTTAGGAGGCATAAAAAATAGACCAAATCTTTCTCTTTTATTTTCGTTTACCATGAACGCCCTACGCGACTAGACTTGTTTTTTGTTTTTTTTTTGATTGAGACGATCGAAACCTTGAAGTTAGACATCATTGTGTGTTTGAATTTATTTTTATAATTTTATCTTATATATTTACGTATCGATTATTTCTTGGATTTATTTGCTGTTTAGTTCGTAGCTTGATCAACTATCATTCTATGCAATTCTCTTCGCTTAATTATTATTCTAGTCGGATTAAATTAGATTTTATTCATAAGAAGCAACTAAGATAGATGACTATGTGTTATCACTCTTAGGTGAAATAATTGAACAAGTTAGTATTTAATGGATTGTTACTACTTGAATTGTTGGTCTCGTGAATCTTTAATGCTATCATCGAGTGAATTCTGCACGAATGTGGAGATTTCTCGGTACTAAGAGCTTACACGGATGGTTTATTTTACATGACTAAGTTAGGAGATTGAATAATTAGTTCAACGATAATTATGTAAATTGTAATTTGTTATTTTTGCATCTGGGATCAGTGAGTTACTTCAAGGTGAAATCTATTTCAACAAAAGCATCTTTATCAAATAGTCATTTTTGTCGTTCACTTTAATTTAGTGTAGTTGTTTGAATTGATAATTTCTTTAGTTCTCGTACTTTTAATTTCTCAGTATAATTAGATTTTAAAACCGAAACTCCTTTTTAAATCATATTACTAAATAACTCTAACTAAATTCTCCTTATAAATATAATTTTTGCTTATATTACTATATATTTTTAAGTAAGTTTTTATTTTGATATTTTGACTTGTTTGGCTATATATAAATTCCAAGTCCTATAGTACTTTGGAATATTAATTACTGTCACAAAATTTTAATAAAGCGTCACAACTCCACTTAAAGCTTGTCCTATATAAGCCACTCTGGGATTTCATGTGGGCTTATAATATATTTTTATTGTAACGAATTGGTAAGTCTTGAAAGTTAAGTGATAAAAAAAAAAAAAAGGTTGATCACCATGTACCAAGAGAAAGTTAATTACTCTTACTTTGATAATGAATTATAAAGTAGAATTAAAAGCTTGTGAGAAAAGTAAATCTACTTTTCTTTTTCAAGTATCATTTCCTTCCACAATTTGGCTGAAGGAATATGCGAGTAGTTGCTTGATGATATTCCTTCAAAGTTTTATGAGTTTTTCTTTTTTTTTTTTAAATATTATTTACCATCTGTACTTGTAGCGTTTTTATAGTTTGTTACTTATTGTTTTTTTGTTGTTATTAACAATCCAAAATATGCGAATTTTGCTCTTTGCAACCTTCGTGCTATTTTCCAATAAAAAAATGGATCGAAGCACGTAAACCTCATGCCTCATTTTAAAAAAAATGAAAACATTGGGTTTACGTGCTTCGATCCGGCCGTTTTTTTTTAATGAAAAATAGCCTGAAGGTTGGATAGAGTAAAACCCTTAATAACAACAAAAAAATCATTAGGTGACAAACCATAAAAACGCTACAAATACATACAGGTGGCAAATTTTTTTTTTTCCATTATCTAGTTTTTCAATCATCAACCCACGTTTAATTATCCTCTCACTGAACATGAATTTTATTGTTAACAACTGAAAATTACAACGGGTAAGAAACAATTGTAAATCTACAAGATTATCAGTTTATACATTTCCAAATAAAATTTAAAACTTAAACATTGGCACATAAAACTCATTAGTACTCATTCTTAAAATCATAAAATTATCTGTTACGAATATTTGAGTGGTGACTCATCTAAACAAAAGTCTCCTATATCAGTGACGTACAAAGACATGTGAGGACAACCAGAAATCACATGCAGACAAATTTATTCATAAAATGTTAATTACACTTTCATAATGGCCAATTCAATACGTGTCCTCACAAATTAACACGCGCTTCATTCCAACATGCGATGGTTCATAATTTCCATTTTTCTCTTAAAAGTAAAAAAGGTGAAAAACCTTGCTACGTTAGCAGTATCTTTAAAGTAACTTTTAATATCCGAAAATTCAAGAGAAACACTTTCCATCTCACAAATCCATTTCGCCAAGTTTTAAATCAAAAGTTTAATATGCATATTATTTCATTAACCATGTAAAGTTAACGAAAACGATAAGCTATGATTCGAATAGGCACAATAGCTATGTTCAATGAAATTAATTAGATCAAAAAATAAAATTAAGGCCTAATAAACAATATAACAATATTTCATTTGGTCACTACTCAGTACTCACACTACTTGAGTTTATAAAGTAGACAAATTTAATGTTCCGTTTGGAAGATGTTCGAGGGAATTTATAAAGTTCTGAACTTAGAATTTGAAAAGCAAAAAAAAAATAAAAATAGTAAAATCCTTATTTCGTATTTATAAGAGCTCTTGTTGGTGTAGAATGCCAAATCATTTTTTTACATCGATTACAGATAAATAATATATAAATTAAAAACTCACTCCGATATCTAGAATTTGATACTAAAGTCGTATTATATATATATATATAAAATAAAAGTAACATTAAATTGCCAAAAAGAAAAAAAAGAATGTCGTATTGTTTAAAAAAGTTAAATTGAATATGTGAAATAAGTATGGTTTAGGATTTTGAATTTTGAAGATTAGAATTTATAAGTCCAAACGCAGTCTAAAGGAGTCAGTAGGTATCATTTTCTCGACACCAGAAAATAACATAACTTAGTTTTAAAGTTAATATTCATACTTTCAAAATAATTACTTACATAATTTTGAATATATTTCTTTCTCACCTCAAAGGTATGAATATTTTAAAAACGGTAATCACGCATGATGCAAAGTAAGAAAGATCTTTTTGTTGGGTCCAATTTGTAAAATTGAGACTTGTATTGTATGTATATCAAGCGAAAGTGACAACACGATGGGAGCTAGCACCAAATAACATGGGCTGTCACCACTTGAAGACGAGGAATCTGATCATTGTTGAGTATTAGACTAACTAGCCCTTAGCTTAGTTGCTAAGTTAGCTTTAATTGCATGTAATTAGGGTTAGCTAGGTTAGTTCTTTTTAATTAATTCCTAATTACATGCAGCTAGTTAGTCTAATATTGAGGGATGGGATACCTTAAAATTAACATCACTAAATAACAAATCAATCGTTAGCTCAATGAAACGGTTTGTGAGCTCGTATTTGGAGCTGGCTCAACATCTCATCTCATTCTATATGTATCTAATTATAAAGCTTCTTTTTACAATTTTGTGTCGTCTTATTACTATAGTAGCAATTGTTCAGGTGGCGGTCGATTTTGTTGCATGGACAAAGATTTTGACTCATTAAGATTTCCAACAAATTCTTCGTAAGCCAAATGAAAGCTGGTCGGTAGGTCATACTAAAAGGAATAAGATTTCAAAATATCCATATTTTCAATAGAAAACGATATGTTACGTGCTTTGTGTGTGAGTGTTTAAATCTTGGCATGTGTTTTTATTTTTATTTTTTTATGTTGTTTACATGTTTGCATCCTTGTTATTCGTATAATTTCATGTATGTTTCCCAATTTTTTCTGTGTTATTTTGATGTTTTGAAATTGACGTAATCATGTTGCTAATATTAGGCCATCTCTAATCTAACTGCAAATTTATTCATATTTTTGTGTTTCTTGTATTTTCTCTCTCCCCTATTCGTAATTTTGAGAGAATACTGTACGCAACGCATTTTGCTATTTATTGACATAATGAGACCCTTTTAATTTATTAAATTGTATTTGATCACAGCTTTTTTAATAATGCTATTATTATTTGTTGGATATGTTTTCTTCTTGCGTGCAATTTTGTTTCTTTAAATTATGTGTAACTAAGGATCAAGTTGTGCTTGTGTGTTTATATCTTTTATTATGTGTGTTTTAATAAATTACTTTATTAATTATATATTCTTATTTTTATGTATTTTTTAATAATATATTTATTAAGAGTATAAATTAAGTTATAATTGGAAAAAAAAATGAAAAAAAACAACATCAAAATTAAATCTTAACATTAGAAACTATAACAACAACATTAAAATAAAGAACACATTTTGAATAATTAAAATAAAAATACATGACATACCACTAAATTTAACGGATATATTAAAATTACCATTAAATTTGGATATTCCGCCGAATTTTTTTCTTTTACATTTAATTTACATGTTGATTGATAATTATTATTACTAAACTCTTCGTGCTATTAAGAAATTAAGAAGTGCAATTTTGTATAGTTGATAAATATATAAATATTATTGAAATTATATAGAAAGTGGTGTGAAATTAATATATTGATAATATATTTTTGAGTTTGAGAATAGATTTAGTGATTGGAGATGAAATACTGTTTGATGTGACATTTACTGTATTCTTGGGTTTGAAAATGAGTTTTCGAATGGAGATGGCCTTAGAGACCATACTCAAACCATAGATGAGCGACCTCGTAACATCAAGTCGCATGAACACAAATCATACAGGGCGTATGAGAGGTCGTTGTGAAAATGCTCAGGAAGCTATCATCAGATCTCATGAAATATTGCGGAAGAGCCCGCAACCTATACTACGACAGATGATCAGCCCTAGTCTAGTATATCAAACCCGTTACTGCTTCATATTGTATTGTAGCAATACTGACCACACATTCTAGGTAGTCGTTGTCAAATTGTAAAGTAGCATTCCTGAGCACACATTCTAGTGCAACATTAGTTGTATGTTGCTATAAATAACTATCTCCTTCTATGCGGAAATGCAATGGAAAAATATTCCCACAAATATAGCACATTTTCACTTTCATGGAGATAAAGAAAAAGTAATTAGTATTGTTAAAGTACTAAGCTTTACCTACATTTTCAATTATAACAGATACCGATGTGCTTTAAATAGGAACACATAAGTAATTGTATAAAATAAGAATATAAAGTGTGATATAATTCGAGACAAAATAAAAGAAAAGTGTGTTATATTTTTGGGATGGAAGGAATATTAAAAATTAATACCAGAATAAGCTCGGTTTTATATTTACTTTGCTCGCTGTTTTGACACTACAAAAAAACTGCAAATTTCCAAGGGATTTTCCGAGGGAAATAAAAATCCCTCGGTTTTTTCCGAGGGAATTACGTTCCCTCGGAAAATCCCTCGGAAATCAGGGCGCCAAATGAAATACCGAGGGAAAGTTCCCTCGAAATTTTGAAAAT
>BMAC01000123.1:1028612-1043479 GCA_014905375.1 Phtheirospermum japonicum | reverse complement strand
ACAATGGAAAGCTTGCGAGAGTGGTTGGAAAGAAAATAGCTTTGTACAATTTACTTGATGCTTACAATGCTTGAGATTGCTTGGATGATCCAAAACTGCCTGGCCCTACTCCTATTTATACTAGTCCCCACCGCCATTGGTGGGTCTCTCTAGAAACTCCTACATGCCACCGCCATTGGTGGAGCTGCCTAGAACATTCTACACACATGTACACACCACCTCCTCAAATGGAGGGATCTAGAAGCTATATATATATATATATATATATATATATATATATATATGTATAACTTTCAAAATTACAAAAACTACCCCTCAAATTTTATTATGTCTAACATTTACCTCTTTCATAAGCAAAAAAAAATCAAAACCCCCCTCAGTCAGCCACTTAATTTTAACACCGAATCAAACATAAGGTTATTTTTGTAATTTTGGAGTATTTACAAAAAAAACCCAGATTAGATTACTCCAAACTTCACGGGTAGTTGTAATCATCCCTAAATTAACTATAAAAACTGTAATATGCTAATGAATAGGACTCGGGCACCAATAACTAATATTGACTGGATGGTGACAGGTAAAATATGAAACTCACAGACGTCAGGATAAATATGAAAAGTGAATATCCCCACAAGCACCAAAGGCGTACGAGGCTGGCGCTTGAACCCAAGTACTGAAGCAAAAAGTAATATCCCAGTGGGACTATGAGTGCATAGCCATAAATGGAGCCCGCCGCCACGTTTACATAGTTGACGTCAAATGTCCACGAAGAACTTTGGTCACCTTTTTTTTGCATCAAGTAGGTTGCGCAATTTCCAAGGGAGGCGATCACGAAAACCAACGTTGTAGAGATCCAGACGAGACCATAGCTGAAAGATCAGAAAAAAGGGGGGGAAAATGCAAGTTATATAGATAACCCAATAATGTGTCTCAATTCAGAAAACCCCATATTAATGTTTCCAGTTAGAAACAACTTTTAGCTGAATAGTAAGAGATCCCAATAATGCCATCAGATAATACACTGCATATTTATTTATTTTTATTTTTATTTACTAGTACACTGCATATTTATTGAATAAGCATCACCGAAAAAATACAGTACAATGAATCTTAGCAGTTGAAGTATTGAAGAACCTAAATGCATACACAAGAAAAATCAGATGAAGGAAAATATTCTTAATGTTTAAAAAAGAAAATAATTCAGAAAATAATATGTCATAGATATCAATCAATCTCGGACTATCTTTTATTTTATGCCACAGTTTGCTGAATGTCAATAGTTCAGTAAAAAATGAGGGAGTATTTGCAAATCGTTTTCATATATAGACTCAAATTCGACAAAATGGGTTTATTCTATCTTCAAACAACTTACAGGTCCGGATTGGCATCAATCTTGCTGACAAAATCTCCTGTTGTAGGGTACAAAGAACTTATCAATCTGTTCAACACGATGTCTGTGTCTACATTAAAATACTGTGTGTATGAAGAGATGCTAAATAATCCCTTCCAGTTGTTTGTTGGCTGTTGTCCACCTCCATCTGCACGCATTAGACATAATAACCAAGTAAATCGTGTTAACAAAACTGCACAAGAAAAAATTTATAATTTATTTTTTAAAGTGATATTTAAATGCAGACTACTCAAATTATCGCCTCATTGAATCAGTGATATTAATTCATTGCATGTATTTGAACAACACAAGTACAGGATGCAGTAGTTAAGCAATCTATGTTCCCTGAAAAAGCACATTTCTTGAAAGTAGGTAAAGAAATAAATAATAAAAAGGGGAAATGAAAAGAAATATGAATTCTATTACATACCACTGGGAGTGCCCAGAGTTTGGTATCCCTGACTATTGGGAGGAAATATTTGCAAGTTTGCTCCTGGAACTAGATCGAATCGAACAGTCACGTAAAACTATTCTTCAATCAAGAGAAAAAAAATAGTGAATAAAGGGATTATTTATAAGATAATTACCTTCTTGGGTACTGGGCTTTTTATCTTCACTAACAACAGCCTGCACAGATGCAAAAATCAATCATAAATAGTAGAATAAATCCCTGTAATTGATAATATATATATATAAGGTACAATCCATTTATATTAAATGTACAAGCATGCGGAGCGAGCTTAGGTAAATAAATAGAGTAACAATTAAAACCATACTCAATTAGAAAATACCAAAATGGAATGTAAGAACAGCACACTTGGAAAGTGGAAAAATACTACTGGAGTTGACATAATTAGAATAGTTTACACAAATTCTTAATTTAGGTAAACTCACACAAGCATCAATCGAAAAGTTAACAGAAAAAAAAACACAAAAAAAACAGTGAATTCCAGATTGCTTTTAAGCTCCGAACCTCTTTTCACTTGCAAACTGAATATTGAATTGGAAAAAGTTCCCGATTTCTCAACTAAATCACATTACGATAAACTAAATACCAAATCGACCATCTGATCAATTTATCTAGGTTAAAACCCAATGAAAGAAAGAAAAAAAAATCATGATCATAATCACAGATATATTCATGCGGTACTGTTTACGAATGTACAGAGATTGCGAAGGAATTTGAGAGAGCGTACCGGGACAGAGCCAAGAAACTGGCTGCTGGGAAGATTGGCGTATGATTCTTCCATTGGATTCAAGCGACTTCGCAAAGAGGGAGAGTTTCGAGCAAATAACCATATTGTTTTGGGGTCAATTGTTTAATTACGAGAAAAACCAGGGGTAAGATTAAAAACGTGTCACAGGTCCGTTTTCGACGAGGAGGCCTTTTATATTTTACATGAAAAATCAATCTTTTGCCATTAAATTCTTGCGGTTTTCATAGTCTGCGATAAAAATTATTTTATGGAATAAATTGTCATATGAATCATACATGATTTACATTTTTCCCTCTAAATTAGAATATTCGATTTTGGATACAAATTCACAAATTCTGATTTAGGGGCAAATCGTAAACACAATACCACAACAATTCTGATTTAGGGTCAAATTAGAGTAGTTCATTGTTCATATGATAGTTTATCATAAATAATACTCACTTCGTCTCATTCTATCTGTCACATTTCACCATTTCACGAAAATTAAGAAAGATGATTGTTATTATAATTATAGGTATCAAATGACCATAATAATTAAAAGTGTGAAGTAATAAAGGTAAGGGTAAAAGTAGTAAAGTAATATTTACTTTTAATTGAGAATGTAAAAAGTAACAATGATTATCTCTTGAAAATGTAAATGCGACAGATAGAATGAGACAAAAAAAAATTTAAAATTACGACAGATAGAACGGGTTGGAGGAAGTAGTTTGTATGATAAATTGTGAAAAACGAAATAGTTTGATGGTAAAAAATAATTACACCTAACTTTTATATATATATATATATGTTCTAAAAATCGCCTTATGCGCCCGCCTAGGCGCTAGGCGCCACCAATCCGCCTACGATTTTCAAAAATCGGCCAAAGAAATCGTCGGGCGCCCCAGGCACTGCCTAGGTGCCCTCGGCGCCCAAGTCGGCGCCTAGGCGCCACGCCAGTTTTTTTTTAATTTTTATGGCCTGAAACGACATCGTTTTTTGGCCTATTTTTGATTATTTTGATTTTGCAATATATGTTATGTTATTTTTTTTTTACTAATGAACTTATGAATCTATGTTGTTTTGAACTTTGAATCGAACAATAGTTTTAAACTTGTGAATGGTAACTTGTGATTATTACTTTTAGTTTTAAATTGTCATAGACTTTATTGTGTAGCAGGTAGTATGTCGAACTATTAAAAGTTTAGATGTAATATTATAAATCAGGGTATTTATTCTCAAATTCTAGGCTCCGCCTAAACCCCGACTAGACGTCCTAGGCGCTAGGCGCTGGCCTGACGACTAACAGCCGTCTAACGATTTTTAGAACACTGATATATATGAATATACAAGCGTGTAAAGATGAAGAATGAAAATAGAAGGACGAGTGATGAATATTAAATAATGAATATTTACCACTCATGTCTTATATTTATTATTGTGTGTATTGAATATGAAAGACATCTATAATCGATATACAATATACATATATGAATTTACTTACAGGACACGAGACAATTAATTAATATGCAAATACTCATTATCGACTCCATGATACAAATTAGCATTTATATAGGTTAGTTACTTTGTTGGGAACGTTTTATGCACCCATTTTTCTTTTCTTATTTATAAACAAGATCTATCAAGGTTTTAATAAATTCGAACCCAAACTTGGAAGGACTATGAAAATTCAAAATTTTGAACAGTCAAATCTAAATTCTACCAATTATAAACCCAAAACATTAAATCCCAATTCTAGAGTTTAAATAGACCCCACAAAATATACTTCTCCATAAAGGAAATAAATTAACTAATAAAATAAGAGAATAATAAATAATATCCAACACCTAAGTAACATAAATAATAAATATTTCTGAAGTTGATAATATCGTTTCATATAAGCAATTGTCTTCATTATGCCCGTGAGAATAAGAATCGGCATCATTTAAATTATTTATTGGAAGCTACATCAAAATTTAAGTATTGCGTATTAGTCAAAATAAATTAAGGGAAATTAATTTCTACATATAAGTTTTATTATTGGCAAACACTCGTGTTAGGCCAGGTTAATGGGTTATAACTCATTAGGTCATCTGACCCGATACTATAATGTATTAGTTTTTGTACCGTGATGTATTAGTTTTTGTACTGTAAAATATTAGTTTTTCATAAATCTCGGACCTGTGATATGATGTATTGGTTTTTGTAATATAATGTTTTTGTACTATGATATATTGGTTTTTTATTATAATATATTGGTTTTTGCACTATAATGTATTAATATGAAATTTTGAACTAACGGATGATTCGTTAGTACGGACTAACAAGAGTGTTGCCATTCATTATTATTATTAAGAAATAATTCACTTGTCTAATCTATATTGTTTGTAGATGAAACTGCACACGCTTAGGAAATAAAATAAGAGACCGAGCATTTATGGAAGACCTAGATTTAGCCATGAAGTAAAAAAGATTTGAGAGATATGCTGAAAAATGAGAAGTTTCAAGCATGAAAAGTTCGAGTTATACATGAAGTCAATTAGCCCTTGGGAACCGAATTCCATGCAAGGAAACAAGAAAGGAAATAAGGAAACAGAATCCCAATGGCCTTGTTTGGTCTAAGACTGCGAATACCTGGATTGGGATTCCGAATCTCAATCGTCGTTTGTTATACGACTCTAATTTTCAATCCACAACCAACKATTTCTTACACCTAACCTCACACTCATCTCTTTTATCACATCATCATTATATTTAAAAAATTAAATATTACTAAATACAAATCCACTCTAATTTTCAATCCACAGCCAACCATTTCTTACACCTAACCTCACACTCATCTCTTTTATCACATCATCATTATATTTAAAAAATTAAATATTACTAATACAATATAATAATATACTATCATCCATTTTTCAGACATATATTTGACATCAAATACAATATAAAAATACATTATCACCCACTTTCCAGACATTATTTGACATCTACAGTAAAAAGTAAAGGATTCTGAATCCTATAACAAACAAAGATCCTTACTATTTACAGAATTTTGAATAATCAAGATTTTGAATACTAGAATTCAGAATACCAACGAAACCTAGTACAAACAACCTCAATAGGATTTAAAGTACAAGTAGGGTGGTTTGTTGAAGATGGGCCCGAGTCAAAAAGCCCATAAAGAAACACTCTTACTAGGAGACCGACATATGAATTGTATAATAGTCGATAGGTCTCAATGTAAAAGGACATCGAGTTCGGATTTCTAACATACAACACTTTGTTATATTTCATATTTATGATTGTTTCATAATTCTAATATGTGTGCCAACATATTATAATATTAAAACGTTAGTTTTCTCTCATTTGTAGGGTATTAGGGATTAATATATTAAAACCTTTAAATAGAGTTCATAGGGCTTTTTAAATTCAAGGTAGTTGGTCAGAAAAATAACTAAATAAAGTGTTTAACTGCGTTGGTTAGGAAGGATAGAGTACTCGTGAGTCCAAGTAGTATATATAGCGAAAACTATTTTAATGAAAGTTACGAGAGGAAGAGAGATTATTACTCGTGAAAATAATCTTTTTACTTAATTATTATCTACTCTTGTATTTATTTTATGTTGTTACATAAGATATTTATTTAAGCAATTATTTATACTGACAACAAAGCAGTGTTTCTATTATTTTTATAGGATAAATATCGAGTGGACTGCAAGGAGGGGCGACCATGAACCACGATCACGAATCAAAGTCAAGACCTCCATTTTTAGATGGATCCAATTACTCCCGTCGGAAGTTCATGATGACTATTTATTTGCGGTCTCTTGGTAAAGGTATATGGAAAAGCACTTAGAAAAGTTAGACTCGTCCCATGATGACGAACACGACAGAAACCGACGGGACAGAGGGCCCAGACCGCCGCCGCCTTAACCGAATTGATTTTTCCCAAACATCGAATTTCTAAACCAAATTCATGCTGATGCGAAAATGAATCTGACTTGGCGGTAATAACCAAGTCAGATTAGGGAGGGGAAGTTGTGGAAAGCGAAGGTGGCGATTGGTGGCTGGGATTCCGATTAGGGATTTGAGATCGACATGGCCATAATTGATTTGGAGAGAAAGAAAGAGTATTGAGAAGGCTCTGGTTTTTGGATTTTGGGTAACACAAAGTAATAACAAGTTGTGAAAATATTTCATTTACCTGCTCCATTTAACTTCGTCGAAATTGTGAAAATATTTCAAATTGGTAAATACTTTCCAAATCGGTATTAATAAAAATGTCGTTCTATAATTTTTATTTTTTTTTGAGAAAGACATTCAAGAACGGTATTGAAATTACTGTTCAGGAAAGTCTTTCGCATTAAAAAAAATACAATCCAGAAGAGTATATTATAAATACCGTTTTAGATTGATTAATAAATCTAGAACGGTAATTTCAATACCGTTCTGGATTGAAATTTGTTTTTTTTAGATAGACTTTCCGTAACGGTAATTTCAAAATTGTTCTGGAATGTTCGTCAATCTAGAACGGTTTTACAATACCGTTCTGGATTGATGCCCATTCCAGAACCGTATTACAATTACCGTTCTGGAAAGTATACTTTCCAGAACGGTATTGTAAAACCGTTCTGGAAAGTTGTCATTCCAGAACGGTATTTTAAAATACCGTTCTAAAAAGTGCTATCCAGAACAGTTTTAAAAATACCCTTCGGGATTAACTTTTTTGTATATTCTAAAATGCAGTTTTTGTACTAGTGTGATTTCCTATTTGTGTATGTAGAAAATTGTTGGGGTTTCTCTTTCAAAATCCAAAAAGAAGCTGACAGTAACAAATTCTTTCTTATTTTATTTGTCTTTTACATTATGAGTCTGAATTTTTTTTCCCAATAAATATTGGAACAAAGACCAAATAACTTATCCTCATATTATATGCAAATCTTTATATAAAATTGATTCTCTTCCAATTTGATTTGTACAGTCATAGATTTTGAATTCCTTTTCATCTTCAGATTCTTTGAAAAGCATAACTGTCGATTCCTTTCTTAATTATTTATGACAAATGATGCTTAAATTTTATGCAAGGATTGTAGATACTATGATTTTTTCTTAAACTGCAAAAAACATTGCAATGAATCACCAACTCCTGATCATATTATAGGCAAATTCTTATAATTGATTGTCTTTTGCACTTTCATTTGTCGATTTGCATAATTTAAGTTTCTTATCATATTGAGGTTTTTTCAAATGCACAACTCCCTATTAGCTCCTCCCTTAACTATTTATAAACAATTATATTTGATTACTTTATGACACATGTTCTATAGTTACACACTATTTGCTTAAATGATGGCATGTTACTCAAAATTAAAATGATTTCACAGTTCATTGTATAAAGGAATCGCCCAGGCTTTAGCTATCTTTGTGCTCTTCAAATTGGTCAAATGATTTCAAATTCATTTTCTTTCCCATTGTTTCTCTTTATGCATCTTCGGTCGTATCGTTCTTTAATATTTATTGTTTCTTAAATATTTTTTGCCTTTTCCATTAATTAATTCCTAATTGCCTTTTGCATAGATATAAAGTTGCTATCGTTTGATTTAAATAATGTCTTCTGGGTTTATCTTTTTTTTCTCCTTCAGGACTCCGAGGTTCAGTTCGTTCGATATTTGCATTGCAGGTAGGGTAGTTTATCAGTATTTACATTTCATGGACAGTACATTTGGTACATTTATAACATTAACTTCTTTAGTTTTATAAACTTACATCTCCTTATACTTCTTTCATTTTGGGATTCAGTGGCTAAGCTATGGATTATAGAACTTATGGGAAAAAGGTATGACCTAATATATCTTACTTAAGTATGTTATTACAGTTATTCGCGTATGTATTTTTCGATTACAATGCATTCTCATTTTGATGCCGTGTGATTGGGTGATTCAATATCTTTTTTTTAATAAGAATTCCCAATATTTTATAACATAACTTCCAATTTTTGAGTCATTCTGGTGAATGGATGGAAAAATAAAAGGTGTTCCAACACCGATTCGTATTGATGTAGACCCTATTCAAACAACGACTAATAGGCTGAATAGATTTAGTACGCTAAGATTAAAGAAACAAAAAAGACAAAAAAGTGCTCCGGTCTCTTGCCAAGAACCAAATTATTCTTGCAAATCAGTAGTCTCTTCTGATTTCAAATGAAAACATTACAACGAGACTACCACAAAATCAACTATCAACGAGCAAGGAGATATTGCAACAGTGAGCGTTCGAAAATCATGGTCATGTGGTCTTTCTCAGTACTTGAACACCAGATTTCAAGCGGACTCGATAAAACAAGAAATTGAAAAACAAGAATACATATTATTAATAAAGAAATATAGTAAGTGCCAAAATTTTATATTATACAAACAATAATAACTGAATGCTTAATATTTTGAACTTCTCAACAAAGTTCTCTCTCTCTCTCTCTCTCTCTCTCTCTCTCTCTCTCTCTATATATATATATATATATATATATATATATATATATATATATCACATCAAAATATTATTTCAAAAAGAACAACAAAAATTATACACGAGGGAAGTAATTTGGAGAATTTGGATCCACATACTCTGATCTCTGACTCCAACTTACTGTATAATATAGAATTATATTGGCCAACTATTCACTATTGGAAGTATTGTTTGATTATATTTATGAATTCTCATTAAAGAATTATGTGTTATACTGTGATCGTCTCTTTATTTATCTTGATGTAATGTAATGATTATGAGTTATAAATTATTTTCTATTAATGTTATTTATTTTATTATGGAAATGGGTCGACATACAAATAAAAATGAAAAGAGCAAGAAAGATTAGAATTGGTAAAAAAATATTAAGCCTATTTATTGTATGTCATATCATTTCAATGTATTTGATTCATTGTTGGCATTATTAACAGTATGCGACTGAATTTGACACTTCAAGATGATACTGGAAGACTCGAGGCTGTTATCTTTGGTGGAATTGCTGAAAACTTGACCACATTCCAGCTCACAAGTTTTGTGATTTCAAAAGGTGTGCAGAATGATCAACTACCTGAAAATGTGAAGGGAATTATCAATACTGAATATAACTTTGTGGTTGGCTTAACCGACCAAGCATCTCACCCAACTACTTTTAAAGTATAAAATTTTTGCATTTCAACCAACCACAACAGATCAACAACTATCTGCCAAAGATAAAGGTAAAGGAATTGCTGGTTCAATTTCAGAGGCTGAAGACACCAACATGACCCCAAGCAGATATCAGCTTACAACTGATCAACAAATTGCTCTTTCTCCAGCAGCTCTTGAGATCCCAAACGACCTTTTCACTGAGGAATCGCCATCAAAAAAACTCAAACAAAGGTAAAAACACTAATTTTATAATAAAGAACTAATTTGATTGATCAAATGAAATATGTAACAATGCCTGATTGTTTTGTTTTTCCTTAATCTAAGTGATTCAAGGAGGGTGCTTCAAGAATGACAACCATCGAACCTCAATCTAACTACACTAGCATTTCACTGCCTTTCCTTCATTTTGTGCTCACCAATGGTCTTTTTTAAGTTCAACATCTGGGAGCAAACCTCTTTTGGTGATCTAATTACCARAATATCTTTTGTCTATGTAAATATATGTAAATATGGGCAGTTGTGGTTAGAACTTAGTTGATGCTTCAAGCATATAACTAATTAACTCACTGTTTTGGTTGAAACTTCAAACATGCTACTAATTATCTTKTGATATTAGCTCCAACCTCAACTATATTGATCTAGCATACCTTTTGTCAATGTATCTGGTCTAAAACCTTTAGTAGAATTTCAATCATATTATCCACTACATTATGATGTTAAATGYAACTTCATTGTCTGATATTGTAGAATCCTGCTAATCTGTTTCTTTCTTTTTTTTTTTTCAATTTATGT
Organism: Phtheirospermum japonicum; assembly: GCA_014905375.1. Taxonomy (NCBI): domain Eukaryota; kingdom Viridiplantae; phylum Streptophyta; class Magnoliopsida; order Lamiales; family Orobanchaceae; genus Phtheirospermum; species Phtheirospermum japonicum. The sequence goes on along the minus strand of BMAC01000123.1, from coordinate 1,032,931 downwards.
AGTCATGGTTAGTACTGAGCAAATTTTGTCAATATAATTACTTCATTGTCTGATATAGTAATTTCCTGCTAATGTTTTTTTTATTTATATAGTCATAGTTAGTAATAAACAAATTTAGTCAATATAATTAACAACACATAATATTCAATTATAATCATAATGTGAGTTTAAAGCCATACTTTAAAAATAAAAAAACAAGCTTTATATGAAATTGTAAATATGAAAATTGAGAGGGGTGAAATTTCAAATATAAAAATTGAAAGGGGTGAAATAAAAAATATAAAAATTTAGATGGGTGAAATTGCAAATATGAAAATTGAGAGGGGTGAAATCTAAATATGAAAATTGAGAGGGGTGAAATTCTAAATATGAAAATTGGAAGATATGAAATTGTAAATATGAAAATTGAGTTGTGGAAGATATATATGTATATTTTCAAGAACGTGTGACACATATACAACTGCCTGTGTAGGGCTCCCTTTGTTGTTGGTCTAACTTCGCGAATCTCCAAGTCTTGCAATGAAAACCAGAGAGCTATTTGATATCCAAGGAATATTTCTTTAGGCGGTTTTGATTTATATTTCAGGAAACGTATATGAAAATTATGTAAGATTAAATTTAATGATATACCATTCATCTGCAAAATACAAGCACGGAGCTAAGTTCTATCATTTATAGACAATAATTTTCCTTTTCCATTTTTTGAAACTCAAGGGTTTCTAATAGGTCCCAGTGTGTGTATATATATATTCCTCTTCTTTTGTTTGAACATGAACTTAATACTTTTATTACTTTAAATAATAATTGATAGTTTTTGGCAACAATTAAATAATACCTTTAAGTCGTTTTAGAGTATTACTTTTGTTATGATAAAAGAAAAATTATTACCGACTCTGCAGCATTTTTACACAAAATTCGCCGTTTTTATATTTTACCATACAGACTATTTTTAGGGATAAATTGTCATACTTTATATATAAAGTTGAATACCACATAATATTCTACATTATGATATTAACAACACATAATATTCAATTATAATCGTAATGTGAATTTAAAGCTATTACAAATCCCCCTATTTTACTAATTAAACACACACTCTTATCTCCTGCTCACATGTGGATATCTGTCATTAATTTCCTTTCTTTCTGTGTCTGTCCATATTTTCTTTTTTCTTGTTTTAAATCGTTTATCAATTTATTATTTTTCTTCTTTCTAGAGTATTTCTTTGTTTAAAACCCTATTTTTCTTTTTTTTTTTTATATCGTTTATCAGTTTATTATCTTTCTTCTTTCTACTCCGAGTATTTCTTTGTTTAAAACCGTTGGATACACTATTTATGTGTTTATTATTTTTCCTCTTTTTACGCTACACGAGTATTTCTTGCACTATTTATCAGTTTATTATTTTTCTTCTTTCTAGAGTATTTCTTTGTTTAAAACCGTCGACACACTATTTTTTTCTTTTTTTAAATCGTTTATCAGTTTATTATTTTTCTTATTTCTACTCCGAGTATTTCTTTGTTTAAAACCGTTGGTACACTATTTATCTGTTTATTATTTTTAGTATTTCTTGTTTAAAACCGATACACTTTATCTGTATTAATAACCAGCGTGTTTAACTAATTCCAATTTTTTATTCTCAATACCACAGTTTTTTTCTACCCTTGATACCAAGTAACTCCATTTTTTTTATTCTTAATACTACTATTTCTCAGTCTACCCTCGCATGTCTACGATTTGATTAATAACGTGTTTAAGTAATGGGCGTGGATATACGCACCCCGTAATTTTATGAGTTCACCCCAAGTGATTTTAGACAAAATCAACCCTAATTAAAAAGACAAAAATAACCTTACTTACAATATTAATTAAAATAGAAAAAATAAAATTTATATAATTATATATATATATATAATATATATAAAAAATAATATATATGATAAAACCTACGTATGATAAAACCTACGAACTTCTGGAGTATTTCTTTGTTTAAAACCGTCGACACACTATTTTTTTCTTTTTTTAAATCGTTTATCAGTTTATTATTTTTCTTATTTCTACTCCGAGTATTTCTTTGTTTAAAACCGTTGGTACACTATTTATCTGTTTATTATTTTTAGTATTTCTTGTTTAAAACCGATACACTTTATCTGTATTAATAACCAGCGTGTTTAACTAATTCCAATTTTTTATTCTCAATACCACAGTTTTTTTCTACCCTTGATACCAAGTAACTCCATTTTTTTTATTCTTAATACTACTATTTCTCAGTCTACCCTCGCATGTCTACGATTTGATTAATAACGTGTTTAAGTAATGGGCGTGGATATACGCACCCCGTAATTTTATGAGTTCACCCCAAGTGATTTTAGACAAAATCAACCCTAATTAAAAAGACAAAAATAACCTTACTTCAGAAGTTCGTAGGTTTTATCATACGTAGGTTTTATCATATATATTATTTTTTATATATATTATATATATATATATAATTATATAAATTTTATTTTTTCTATTTTAATTAATATTGTAAGTAAGGTTATTTTTGTCTTTTTAATTAGGGTTGATTTTGTCTAAAATCACTTGGGTGAACTCATAAAATTACGGGGTGCGTATATCCACGCCCATTACTTAAACACGTTATTAATCAAATCGTAGACATGCGAGGGTAGACTGAGAAATAGTAGTATTAAGAATAAAAAAAATGGAGTTACTTGGTATCAAGGGTAGAAAAAAACTGTGGTATTGAGAATAAAAAATTGGAATTAGTTAAACACGCTGGTTATTAATACAGATAAAGTGTATCGGTTTTAAACAAGAAATACTAAAAATAATAAACAGATAAATAGTGTACCAACGGTTTTAAACAAAGAAATACTCGGAGTAGAAATAAGAAAAATAATAAACTGATAAACGATTTAAAAAAAGAAAAAAATAGTGTGTCGACGGTTTTAAACAAAGAAATACTCTAGAAAGAAGAAAAATAATAAACTGATAAATAGTGCAAGAAATACTCGTGTAGCGTAAAAAGAGGAAAAATAATAAACACATAAATAGTGTATCCAACGGTTTTTAAACAAAGAAATACTCGAGTAGAAAGAAGAAAGATAATAAACTGATAAACGATATAAAAAAAAAAAAAGAAAATAGGGTTTTAAACAAAGAAATACTCTAGAAAGAAGAAAAATAATAAATTGATAAACGATTTAAAACAAGAAAAAAGAAAATATGGACAGACACAGAAAGAAAGGAAATTAATGACAGATATCCACATGTGAGCAGGAGATAAGAGTGTGTGTTTAATTAGTAAAAATAGGGGGATTTGTAATAGCTTTAAATTCACATTACGATTATAATTGAATATTATGTGTTGTTAATATCATAATGTAGAATATTATGTGGTATTCAACTTTATATATAAAGTATGACAATTTATCCCTAAAAATAGTCTGTATGGTAAAATATAAAAACGGCGAATTTTGTGTAAAAATGCTGCAGAGTCGGTAATAATTTTTTCTTTTATCATAAACAAAAGTAATACTCTAAAACGACTTAAAGGTATTATTTAATTGTTGCCAAAAAACTATCAATTATTATTTAAAGTAATAAAAGTATTAAGTTCATGTTCAAACAAAAGAAGAGGAATATATATATATCACACACTGGGACCTATTAGAAACCCTTGAGTTTTCAAAAAAATGGAAAAGGAAAATTATTGTCTATAAATGATAGAACTTAGCTCCGTGCTTTGTATTTTGCAGATGAATGGTATATCATTAAATTTAATCTTACATAATTTTCATATACGTTTCCTGAAATATAAATCAAAACCGCCTAAAGAAATATTCCTTGGATATCAAATAGCTCTCTGGTTTTCATTGCAAGACTTGGAGATTCGCGAAGTTAGGACCAACAAACAAAGGGAGCCCTACACAGGCAGTTGTATATGTGTCCACACGTTCTTGAAAATATACATATATATCTTCCACAACTCAATTTTCATATTTACAATTTCATATCTTCCAATTTTCATATTTAGAATTTCAACCCTCTCAATTTTCATATTTAAATTTCACCCCTCTCAATTTTCATATTTGTAATTTCACCCCTCTCAATTTTTATATTTAGAATTTCAACCCTTTCAATTTTTATATTTGAAATTTCACCCCTCTCAGTTTTTATATTTACAATTTCATATAAAGCTTGTTGTTTTATTTTTAAAATATGGCTTTAAATTCACATTATGATTATAATTGAATATTATGTGTTGTTAATTATATTGACTAAATTTATTTATTACTAACTATGACTATATAA
>BMAC01000123.1:1000861-1016524 GCA_014905375.1 Phtheirospermum japonicum | reverse complement strand
TGCAGTGGTTGATCGGCTTCCTGAATTTTGCTACAGTTAAATGTTATTAAATTTTATCAAGGTCTAATTCAACTATGATACTTTGTATAACTGTACCAGTTGATTTTTTCTTCAAATTCACATGAGAAATGCAAATTGGTATTATTTTTCACTTCTGTTTCAGTTATGAAGAAGAACATTCATGATGTTAAAGTTGAAAGGAATGTTACGAGGAAAAAAGATGAAAGTGGGGAATGCAATGGAGTGAGGGATGAGGTTGCAAATCTTATACCCGATTTTGGATTGTTTGTATCCCCCTATTTTTGAAGGTCTGCGTCCGCCCCTCCCCGCTTCTTTCTCTTATTAATTCCATGTCATATTTTGATCAAATTTAAACATTTTCAGCCAAAGTGGAAAATTTACCCAGTTCCAATTTCTAACATCTAATTTCTAACATATAGAGAAGTTTTCCTAATGAAAATTATTTTGAGCAACATTTTTGAAATTCCAAGAAATAGACTTACAATTTTTTGCGATTAATAATAATAATATTGGTTATAGTAATAGTAATAATTATAATAACAACAATAGCAATTTTCTTTGGAGCTAATTCAAAATCTACTCTATATGTTAAAAAACAGAGACTCAATTTTCTAGATGTTTATAAATTGCACCCTCAAAATGGAATCTGTTAGGTAAATGAAAACCTTAACATGGCATTTGTAATATTTTGAGCGAGTATTTGTTATTTCAAAAGATATTTTGATTTTTTGTTATAAGTGTAAGTCAGAGGGGGTAGTTTTTGTTATTTTTTACTTTATTTTTGAAATGCTTAAGGTTTGAATGGGCTATTCTTTTTTATTATTTTTTTCTTCTCATATTTCTTCCATTTTTAATCTTAATAAGTACTTTAGTTTGAGATTATAAGAAGAGAGTGAATTTTGTCTGCGTTCCGTGTGCCTTTTCTTGTGTATATTTTCTTCACTTTTTTCATCATTTTGAATTTCATTCCTCCTATTGGATCAATTTCAAAAAATTGTTTCTTTTGCCATATTTGTATTCATTTTACTTCACTTTTTTCTCATTGTTTACTGTTTTCCCCATATGTTTTGCTAGCCTACCTTTACTTGACACTTCACGCCGCCACAGCAGCCAACCCATTGCCACCGCCAAAGTGTAGCTAAGTCAAAATATTGGTGAGAAAAAATTTCCCCAAATTTCTCGCTTCGCTTGAAAATTTAAATTGATTGAATAGAAATATATTGATAAGATTTTCTGTTGAAAATTTAAATTGATTGAATATAAATTGATTGAATAGAAAAATATTGATAAGATTTTCTTGGGAAAGGTCATCATCAATAAAGGGAATCAAATATCTTCATTGCTGGTCTTTTTGAGGTTATGAACTCAACAAAGATTTATATAAGAATGGTTCTTCATGTCTTGTGTAATTTAGAGTTAGTTTTAAATCACTTATTCATGTTGTGATTATTTTATGTGAATGTGAGTAGTACAGTGAATAATAAATAATAAGATCATGTGTGCACTAGAACAATAAAGCTTTGCCATACATCCTCAAACTTATACAAGAAAACATTAACTCATATAAATATCATAGCTATATTTTGATTCATGATCGACTTTGTTTCCTTTTTATTTATTTGGTGTTTTTTGTTTAAAGATTAATATGGATCTTATGACAATATATTCTTATGAGCCAGGTTATTTTATTGGCATTAATTAATCTTTGTTTTTTAATAGTGAAACTAAAAAGTGATCATTACTCTTATTACTTTTGTTTTATTTGGAGAAGTATAGATATAATTTTGCATCATTAGTTCCTGATAATAAATATTGCTTAGATAATATTTATTATATAAGCATATCATTAAATTTTTGTACCATTGAGAAAAATATTTTTTTAACACTAACGTAAATCGAAGAAAATCTCGAGTTCCCGTGGGCCAAGGCCGTGAGTTGCACGGCCTTTGTTTACTAGTAATATTATATAAGGATAACAGATTTAGGTTGCCATTTGGAGCTAGCCGGGATATGCTTTTTGCACACTGTAAGCACATATTTGACCTGCATTCATAACTATTGATCAAAAGATAGCAAACAACCTTTAAAATACCTGGGCTACCTACCTTAAAACTCTTATCCAACCTTTTTATCACCAACATGAGCTACCTGAAATTCTTATTATAAGATCGACACGCATAAAGCGCAAGAAGATTCACAAGATAAAACATAAAGTAGCGAAACTTTTAGCATACGAGACTTATAAGATCAGACATGAAAGATATCAAAATCAAGCCTCAAAGAAGTGACATATCATAGACCAGGCTATAGAGAAAAGCATAAAGGGTTGGTTTTTTTTTGAGTAAACAAGGGTTCCATTAAATTAAACAAAATAAAGAGAAAAGCATAAAGGGTTTTTTGTGAGTAAACATTGATTCTCTTGTATTTGAAACCCAAAACACAAAAAACAACAACTCATACAATGCCACATGGCAAATGTAAGCTAAAACACAAAGTGACTAATTAAGTAAAGCAACTTGTAGAACATTCCCCAAACAATAGTTTCAATTCCCACACCACCATTTGAACTACCTACCCATCGATTTCAATTCTATTTCTCACAGAGAATTAATCATTGATTTCAACTCTATGTACTTTTTCATAGACAATTACAAATTCCAGGTACTTCTCCCCCTACGGGTGAGACTGAAGCCTTAAATTCTTGTGGCCACCCATGCTTCAAAATCAGGCAAACCCTGTGGCCACGGCTCCAAATTCTCCTCTATGTCACGACTCCAAATTCTCCCGCGTAACCAATTTACATAGACTTCCATTTACATTTATTAATCCAATATTAATAAATATAAATGGAAGTCGATTTGTAAATTGGTTACGTGGAATGTGTGAATGGTATAGAGGAGAATTTGGATAAACGAAGGTTTGCCTGATTTTGAAACATGGGTGGCCACAAGGATTCAAGGCTGATTTTGAAACATGGGTGGCCACAAGAATTCAAGGCTTAGAGTCTGAGGAGACGTACATAGCATTGCCTGTGAGAAAGTTGATATATCTGAGCAACCTACAATACTATGTAAGAGTTAATAAATGGAAGTCTACTTTAATGGATTGCAATTTACATCTTGTATTGTAATTAGTGAACTACTAGCAAGATTAGGCGCAATTAAGCGATTTGGATTAATAAATGGAATTAAAATTAACTCTTAGCCTCAGACTTGGGTGGCCAGAAGGATTCAACATTTAAGTCCAAAAGAACAACTAGTGGCTAGTGGCCACCCGCTTCCCTTTGCTTTCACTAAAACCGTGAAGGCACATTGATAAGACTTGGTCAGATGATTACTACTGTCAAAGTCAGTCAACTTGGAATCGGCAACCTCTCTCACATTTGCATTGATATTTGTTGGTACCTCAACCTAGTTTTGCAATCATTTATAGAAAATGCGTGAAAATACAAAGATATAAACATTAACTAACTTTTTTCTAGGCAATCAGGTAGCTTTAATTTCTAAACAATTATCTGTAAAGAAAATACATTAACATGAAATGATGTTGAAACTAGACTTTTTTCTAGGCAATCAGGTATCTTTAATTTCTAAACAATTATCTGTAAAGAAAATAGTCTTACTTAATTAGATACTTTATGTTTTAGCTTATATCTGCCATGTGTCATTGTTAGAGTGGCAAACAAAAGAGACAATTCGGTTTAAATATTGTTATAAAAGAAAACCTATAAGATAAAAAGTAGCAAAGATTCAAAGATATTCATAGATTGGAATTTCGTGAATTTTTTATTTTTTCCAATGAAATAACCGGGATCTGAGAGTTGAGCTTGAGAAGCTATATGGAGGCGACGACGACAAATTTAATAAAGTTTTGCATGTGTTGAATGTTAGTTTTAATTAGCTTAAATATTTTAAGCAATATAGTTATCATGTGCGATAAATCTTACTTTTATCATGTTATTTTTGTTCTTGTGCAGATTTTGGATATCCAGCATGATTATGAGCGTCTTGTTGATGATCCGAATTTTAGTGTGGCGTGGACTGTGTATGAACCTAAAGAAGGTTTTGTTCCTACTATTCTAAGTTACAGCTGAATGATTGACAATGACTCGTTACTATGAGTAAAAAGTTTAACTATGTACTCGAATTGAATGGATCAGAGAAGAATGAGGAATGAGCAAAGTAACTCGATTATGTTTGTCTTTGCGTATGATTTAGTTTTTGTTTATTTAAGTACATCTTGTATTGGATTTCTCTTAGCAGAAATATTGTTTGCTAGTTGCTAGATTTCCATAGAATTCGTGAGGTGCTTTCATAATACTCCCCCAATACCTCACAAATTCTATGGAAATCTAGGAACCAGCAAAAACTATTTCTGCTGAGAAGGATCCAAAATGTACTTAAAAAAACAAAACAAAAAAGCAGAAAAACAAAGCATAAGCATAAAATAATCCGAGTTACTGTGCTCATTCCACATCTTTCTCCAATCCATTTAATTGGAGTACACCTAGCACACAAGAAAAATAGTCCGTCACCAAACATAATCTTCTTCATAATCACGAGTCACTGTCAATCATTCAGCTGTAACCTAGATATCTTCATAGTAGGAACAAAACCTTCTTCAAGTTCATAATACACCGTGCATGCTACACTAAGATTCAGATCATAAACAAGCCGCTCATAATCACACACTGGCTATTCAAAATCTGCACAGGAAAAAAAAATGATAAAAGTAAATTTATCGCAAATGATAACTATATTGCTTAAAATATTTAAGTTGATTAAAATTAACATTCACCGCATGCAAAGCTTTATTAAATTTGTCGTCGTCGCCTACATATAGCTTCTAAAGCTCAACTCTCAACCTCTTGTTATTCCATTGGAAAAAAATAAAAAATTCCCAAAATCCCAATATCTATTACTTTTAATTCTTTATTAATTTTTATCTTATAGGTTCTCTTTTATTGCACTATTTAAATCGAGTTGTTTCTTTTATTTGTCACTCAAACAATGACACGTGGCAGATGTAAACTAAAACATAAAGTTTCTAATTAAGTAAGACGGTTAATCTTGAATACAAATTACTAATTACTAATCAGGATATTAAAACTTAAACACATTCCCCTCTATAGCTCACCATAAACTGAATTACCCACTCATTGATTTCAACCCCTGTTTAAATATATTTGTATTTTCATGCATTTTCTATAAATGATAGCAAAACTAGGTTGAGGTACCAACAAATATCAAGCGAGAGGTTGATGATTCAAGTTTACTGACTTTGACAGTAATCATTTGATCAAGTTTTATCAATATGCCTTCACGTTTTTAGTAAAAGCAACAAAATTTCTATTTTTAGTTTGTGATTCCCAACAAAATTTCTATTTTTAGTTTGTGGTTCCCAAGATAAAGGGAAGCATGTGGCCACTAGTTGTTTTTTTCCGCTTCACTAGTTTTTTTCCAAATAAGCGGAAGGCAACATTCACTCAATGTGCCTTCACGGTTTTAGTAAAAAGCATCAAAATTTCTATTTTCAGTTTGGAATTCCCAGGAGAAAGGGAAGCATGTGACCGCTGGTTGTTTCTTTTCATGATAAGCCGAAGGTTTCGCTAACCTTGTTGTGTGATTCCCCGAGTCGGCATGATTTATTAAGATTAGACAATTGTGCGATGGATTAGGTTGGACGTGTTGAATCCTTCTGTCCACCATGAGGCTAAGAGTTAATTTTAATTCCATTTATTAATCCAAATCGCTTAATTGCACCTAATCTTGCAAGTAGTTCACTAATTACAATACAAGATAAAATTAGGCACAATTAAACAATTTGAATTAATAAATAAAACTACCTTTTGGATGATATTTTCCGACATGGGTGGCTGGAAGGACACTTAAGTCCAACACTACTAAATATGAACACTTAAGTACAACCCTACTAAATGGGACTGCAGTAGCAACTCTTATCCAGTGATATTATATTAGCTACATCAACAAAGGCCCAAACAAGCGCCGCCCTATTACGTTTTCCTCATACATAGTACTAGGTTGCTCGTTTTACTTCTGATTTCCAGCTACAAGTTCTCTAAAGCTTTCAGATGTATCAAAATTGATTTTAAGAACTTTCTCACAGGCAGTGCTAAAAATTTAATTTTATTAATTTATTAATCCAATATTAATAAATGTAAATGGAATTCGATTTGTAAATTGGTTACATATGTGGAATGTGTGAATGGTATAGAGGAGAATTTGAAGCCGTGGCATAGAGGAGAATTTGGAGCCGTGGCCACAGGGTTTGCCTGATTTTGAAGCATGGGTGGCCACAAGGATTCAAGACTTACCTGCAATTTGTAATTGTCTATGAAAAAGTACATAGAGTTGAAATCAATGAGTAATTGTCTCTGAGAAATAAAGTTAGTGTGAGAATTGAAACTGTTGTTTGGTGAATGTTCTAGTGCAAGTTTTAATATCTTGACTAGTAGTTGTTATTCCAGATTAACTGCTTTACTTAATTAGTCACTATGTGTTTTAGCTTACATTTGCCACGTGACATTGTGTGAGTTGTTTTTTTGTGTGTTTTGGGTTTCAAATACAAGAGAATCACTATTTACTCAAAAAAAAAACTCTTGTATGCTTTTCTCCTGGCTTTATTTTGTTTAATTTACTGGAACCCTTGTTCCTCATGTTTATATGTACAAATATAGCTATAGCCTGGTCTATGATGGCTTGATTTTGATATCTTTCATGTCTAATCTTATAAGTCTCGTATGTTAGAAGTTTCGCTACTTTATGTTGTATCTCGTGAATCTTCTTGCGCTCTATGCGTGTCGATCTTATAATAAGAGGATTTCAGGTAGCTGATGTTGGTGATTTGTAGGTAGCCCTGGTATTTTAAAGGTTGTTTGCTATCTTTTGATCAATAGTTATTCTTTCTTTGTGCATTTTGCAGGTCAAATCTGTGCTTACAGTGTGCAAAAAGCATATCCCGGCCAGTGGCCAATTATTCTTGTGAAATAGCTCCAAACGGCAACCTAAATCTGTTATCCTTATATAATATTACTAGTAAAATAACATAACACCATTATGATAAGTCCAGGCTGAAGATCTTTAAATACAAAGCCGATACATAAAAGTTGGCAATTTCAATCGAACAAGGTGAAATCACCAAGAAGATGGCATCCTTCCAACAACATCAACTGCCTTTTCCCCTAGAAATCGAAACAAACTTTAGAACTGAGATTTATCCAAGCTGTCGAAGTAGGGATGATTGAGCAGCTTTTGCTGAAATTCTATCAGCTGGATCATACTTAAGCATCCTCGTTAGAAGGTCAATGCCATCTGGTCCCAATGATGGAACAGCATGGGCCAAGTTCTGAGGTTCCCAATGGGGCCAGTTCTTCTCAGTTGGGGTTCCTAGCAACCTAAATATATGGAGCAGTTGTTGAAACTCAGAATCTCCAGGAAACAAAGCTTGCCTCCTGACCATCTCAGCAAATATACAACCAACAGACCATATATCAACAGCAGTTGAGTAATGAGTCGATCCGAGAAGGACCTCAGGCGCTCTATACCACAGAGTAACAATCTCGTGCGTGTAGCTCTTGAGCGGGACACTGAACGCCCTCCCAAGGCCGAGATCGGCGATTTTGAGGATACCTTTGTCTTTATCTAGGAGCAGGAGCAGATTTTGGGGCTTGAGATCGCAGTGGAGGACGCCGTGGCTGTGGCAGTGGGCCACGCCCTTGCTGAGCTGGTAGAGAAAGCTCTAAATCAGCTTCTGCGGGAGAGGCCTAGGGTTTTGGCTCTTGCGGTGTGAATCGATGAATTTTTTGAGATCGGTGTCGATATACTCGAAGACGAGGTAGAGCAGCGGCTTGCCGTTTTTGTTGTCCACGTGTTCGATGCAGAGCAATCGGACGTCGTACAGAGACTACGACAGATTCTGGATGAGGGAGACCTCGCGCAGGGCCGTGGGGGGCACGCCCTCCTCGTCTATCTCGAGGCGCGTCTTCTTCAGCGCCACCACCTGGCCGGTCGCCTTCTCCTTCGCCTTGTACACCTTGCCGTAGGTTCCTTCCCCGACCTTCTCGAGCTTCTCGTATTTCTCCATTGAGGGGTATTTCAATTAGTTTTCACATTATTTACACATGCCTTTTCTTATTTCTTGACTTGGTGTTTTTTTGCTTCCCTAAATGTATATGTATATATTTTTTTTAATCTCAGTGAACTTGCAAACTGTCGTTTTTGTTTTTCTTTTTAGGAGCAGTGTGAATTAATTAGACTGAGTATGAATTTAATGACATTTGAAAATTCAAAATTAGTGGACTACAGGGTTAATTTATGCATTCCACACTTTAGTAGGGCAGTAGTAGATATATAAAAAGCCTATGACTATTATGCTGAAATACAATCTTGAATTCTTAGTGTTTCATTCCATTTGAAAATATGATCACTCTATCCGTGTCCTTTCTATACGTATTCCAGTCCTTTACTTTTCTTTATGATTTTTGATTATAAAACAATCAAGACAAATCTTTTTAAGGTAGACAAACTGATTTCGCCAAGAAAGAACTTTGTTGCTGAGGAGGAAATGCTGTACCTAAGAAATTAATTAGTGCTCTTAGTATTCGTATTTCTCTCCTTATCCTGGTACTTTATATGTTTCACTCTTTTGTATTTAGATGGAAACTCAACTAAGACTAATTTGAGAACCAACACGTGAAATCTGAGTGTGATCGACTGCTCCCTTCTTATAATCCCTTCTCCCATCCATCAATATATTTTTCTGCTCGGTTTGATTGCATTATTTGTAAGAAATATAAACACACAAGATGCTGGGAGTTGGAATAACTTTCAAATTGTGTACTTCATCCTCCGACAATGATCACCTTTACCACTCTTGGGAGATTCCTTTTAAGTGGAGGGTGAGTTATGTGTTAGAGTTTCTCACTAGAGCCATCAGATTGTTTATATAAATCGTTGAGTAGCGTGGTTTGAAAGTCAAATACATAGTGACTGTCAATGTGCTACTCTTTGACACGCTCGTTGCCATTGCTTCTTTGAGAAATTATTTTGAAGATATTAGCTCTATCAGTTATGTTACGGACCTCTTGAGTTAGCTTTACTCTTCATAAATCAGGATGCATTCTCAGATACAAACTTCTCTGATTTCGTTTTGAAGAAAGTTAGAAGAATATGCATGTGATTGAAATGAAAGCGATGATAGTAGAGAATGTTCTCCTTTTGTGGCGTCTGGAAGGATTTTAGCACAAAGTATTATAAGTTAGGCTCACAATGTAGATTAATACCGGTTCATAGTGTTATGTTTGTTATAGCACAAAGTGTGAGATAAACTCCATGTAGATCCAGTCAAATTGCCGAAAAATGCCTAGCTATGTTAAAAAATAAATAAATCATTTGATATCTATTTTCAGCTTACAATTTGTTGGCTGATCTTGAAAAGATCCGTTGATGATTCTGCTGCATTTTTTCGTTGAAAATTCCATCTTGGTTGTTTTAATATACCGGGCAATTGTAGTATTTGGGAAGCTCAGTTAAAACTCAAATTTGCACTATCTGTAGAATTTGGGGTTATTGCCAAAACTCGTGATTGAGCAAAGTTTGCAATCTGTATACTAAAGAAACTCATCTTGTAATTTTCTAGGGTTTTCTGTGGAAGAACTGTTCACAAACGATAACGTTACAGGTGTACCAGCAGCGACTGCTCAGTGAAAACAAAAACAAGGTGAAATGGCTATCCCTAAAATATTTTATTTGTGTATAATTGACCTGAGGACAAAAAAAAAAAAAAAAAGAACTGAAAAATATAATATGTTCTGTAATGTGATGTGGTTGGTTAACTGAATTGTGATTTTGTGTAAATATTGTGCACATATGCATTTTACTCCATGTTGAACTTCAAGTGTGGCTTGTGGTGTGTTGTTGACTTCAATTCACTTCAGTATATGTTTAAATTGTAATTTATTTTGAGCTGCAATATTGTATTGACGAACGTATCCATCCATCCCATCCCATCCCTTTTTTTAATAACAAATCTGGAAAATCATAATTTCTGTGAAGCATGAATAAAAATTTCGCCTAATGATAACATGTCTGATCTGATATATTGAATGATTCTTCATTACACTATAATGTCATGATTTCCGTTTTGACTGTGCAGGCGGCATATGTGTTATATGGTGTTTTTAATGTATGCTAATAGATTGTATTACGCTAGAACGCTAAATCTCTGAATATCTATTACTTTTTATCTGATAGGTTCTCTTTGTGTAGCAACCGAGTTGTCTATTTTATCTGCTTTCTCTGAGTACCCATCGTTCACCCTTTGACAGTAATAGGCTAAGTGGCAATCGGGAAGCATGATCAATAGACGGAAGGTATACTTATTTTAGGTGGCTGGTCCAATCCCCCCCCCCTCTCTCTTTCTCTCTCTCGTTGTCTATGTTGAATCATCACGTTCGGATTAGAGACCATTTTTCCTCTAGCATTCGGCCTATCATAGTACTGATTGGTCCATGCTTTAGATTCCTGAATACCCCAATCTGGCTTTGAGGATTTTTTGAAATGGCATTAAAATAATGCATTGCTTTCTTCACAAGTGTTGTAAACATAAATGTAGGTTTTTTGCTTTAATTTATTGAATTTGATTTTCTTAGTAAAGTGTTGTAAACATAAGTGCAGGTTTTTTGCTTAAATTTCTTGAGTAATGATATTGGCTGATTCTTTTTAATGGATTTTCAATTTACCATACAGAAGTTTTTTATTTTATAGAGAAAAATACGTTCTCGTGTTTTTCATCATCAGGCACCTTATTTTGAATTTGAAATATGAAACTGTAAAGTAGGAGGTTACCAACTGCTATTCTAGACGGGTGACAAAAAACAAAATTAATGATTATAACATAGGAAATGACTACAGTACCGTGAAGGTACCATACCTCCGTAGCCCCCCTGCATTTACATCCCTTAGATCTTATCATTATCTATAACTACTTTAAATCTAAGAGTTCTAATTAAGTGGGGAATGGTACCTTCACGGCACCGTAAAAGTCCCTATAACATAATAGTACGTGATCACGCGGATGGATTGTCGCCATTTTAAATGTGTATTTCCTATAGTAAATTAACGCGATGTGTAATCATTGATGTTATTTCTTTGCAAGAACTGAAACTAGATTGTCATCATTCAGATGTCATGTTCATCTCTGAGAGTATTACGTTTATTAATAACATGTATAATGTACAATATTTTTTGCCAAACTGCTGAGTAGGCTAAAGTTCCCCTTTCACATACCAAGTTTAATGGCATATATCAGTTTACAAATGTAAGATAGTTATTTAGATCTTTATATGATTCGTAAAATTTGAAAGTCTATGGTTTTAAGAATAATTCTCAGATTCACGATGTTGTTAATCAATGTTTACCAACATCAGTTAGCAACATCGAACAGAGTAAATTAAATTTATGCAGCGGAAATTAAAATACGAGAACACGATTAAACAAATTCAGTTCACAAGTAAAAGTACTTGTGAACTTGGGTGTACATACCTGAAAATTATATTATTTTCTTTTTAAATTCAATACAAAATATAAAGTAATATATGAAAACTAAATATCAAGAAACTTGATACTAAATACTTGTTGCCGGAATGGCAAGATCTTCTTCGTCGGTCACGCAACTTCAAAAATCTTGTTTATCACGAACGTTGGCTCCAAGTAGATATCACTTCTTCGTGTTCTTCTTCTTTGCGTCGGGCGTCGTGCGTTCCTTGCGTCTTGCGTCGATCTCCTCGCAATAATCCGTGCGTCAAAAGTGATTCCAAGTATTAGGAGTTCTTGTGTCTTAAAATAGACAACGTATAATCCTAAACTTGGTAAAATTCTAAAAACAAATTCTAAATACAATTTAGGAATAATTAAAGTCTTGTACATAAACTAGGAAACATAATATTGTCCTAAATCTAGTTTCTTAACTTATTTTGTGCCCAAAAAAGGCAAATAACAAAATAGGTTATTGTCAAGAATAAATTTCTCAACAATCTCCCCCTTTTTCCTTTTTGGACAAAACACTAAGACGCAAACACAAATGAAAATAAAAATACTAACTCCCCCTAAGATAGAAAACTCCCCTAAACAAAACACCCAATGTTGTTAAAATTCAAACCAACATTACAACCCAACATTGTTCAAAATAACCAATACTTCACAAAACAAACAGAATAAAGGAACTTATTGACTTCGAACCCTCTTCGACCGTCGAGGGGATGTCGAAGTTCCTTCGCCCTTGTGCTTCCTCTTCCTCCTTTGCTGCATCTTCATCATTTTCTTCAAAACCTTGTTGCGTGCGCGAATTCGCTTCCTCCTCTTCTCTAGAGCAAGGCTCGCCAAGGCTTCGGCGGCAACAGCATCGTCAGCAGTAACATTATTCTCATTCTCGGCAACATCAGCAACATCTTCTCCATCAGCATTGTCTCCCCCTATGTTCGCGTCAACTCCCTCTCCCCCTTTTTGAGCAGAAAAGGAAAGGGCTTCCAAAAGGGAGGTGCGAGGAGCCTTAAGCTGTTTCATCTGCAAATCTATAGAAGCCACATGTGCACGAAGAACCTGGGCAGAAATATTGACCATGTTGGGATTGCTCGTACCAACATCACTAGCAACATCGGCTGAAATAGGCGCCTGCCAGGGCAAATCAATAACTCGGGCACCGGTAACATGCTGATTGCGCAAGGCAAACCACTCAGCCTCACCCCGTGAGCACATCCTCGGGACCAAGCTGTAAGCCTTGATTCTCTAACAAACTGAAAATTAAAGACGGAAAAAACAACGATGTTGCAGACTTCGTGGTGACAAACTTAGTGATAATATCAAAAACATGCTGACCAAAACTAAATGTGATCCCTCTCCCAAGACGAAACAAGAACTGGGCCTGAGGCCGCGTAACACAGGTTGTGTTTTTGGAGGGGACCCAATTACAAATGGCAAGCTTATGCAAAATAGAATGAAGAGATGAAAGACGTGTACTCGAAAGCTGCTCAAACCAAGAATTAACCATCCCACCAGACAGAAACTTAACTACCTCATTCATATCATCCACCGTCGAGTCACCCCGGTAAGATCAGTACCATAAAACTCATCAATTAACTCAGGGGTGAATGAAAAAACCTTGCCACGCATAAACACCTTCCCATAATTGACTGACTCCAAATCAACCATAGAGGGTAACAAATTGGCAAAAAACTCGACAACAACATCACGTACAAAAGGCATGGCCGTGGAGACGGTGGAATACATACCTTTGTGTCGGAGATAGGCAATAAGATTGTGTTTCTCAAAAAGTTCAACCGGAACTCATTTTTCGGCAATCATATGTCGACTCTGGTAGGCATCGAATAGCTCGGCAGCCTCAGCAGTGATGAATCTCTCCGAAAAGGGCACCATGTCCTCAAGCTCGGGCATAGGAGTAGCTGGTTCTGAAGAGGACTTGGATTGAGCCGATGCATTAGAAGAGGGCGACGAGGGAGCAGGAGTGGTTCTTGGGACAGAAGCAGTGCGGGAGGACGAGACAGACTGTGAGCGACGCGATGTTGGCAAGGGGGTACCAACACGACTAGCAACATCGTCCTTTGCAACAACCTTCATTTTCTTCTTGTCCTCTTTGCATGAAGCAATAATATCTTTCAAGGGTACATCAAACGATGAGTCAGGGGAATATTCAAAAAGACCTGTATCAAACTCAGGTGTAGTAGCATGAATTGGAGATGGCGGGGGATCAGCGGCAGTCGGCTTGGCAGAACTTGTAACCTCGTTGGTTATAAAGTCCAGTACAGTGTAAGGGGGCGAAGAATACTCAGTAGCAGTTGATCCAGGAGAAACTTTGACCTTTTCCTGGCTGGGAGAGAAACTGTCCTTCGTCAAGCTAAGTCTCCTGTCGGCCTTACGTACAAGCTGTTTCCGGCGAGTAAATCTCTTCTTCTCCGGCAGACTGGGAGCAGAAGCAGACGTCGGCACATCTCCGGCAATCGAAGCAGTAGGCTCAAAATCATGATCATCAGGGTCAGACTCCACAACAACATCCTCTTGGAGATTCATGTGTTCGATAGGCACGCGGCGACGCGGACCAGCCTTACTTTTTGGGACCGCGGGCGGCACAACGCCGGGCGGTATGTTGCGCAATCGTCTAGACCGCTTCAAAGTTGGGTTTCCCACGCTCCAAAGGTTTTTGCCACGAACGCCAAATTTGGAGGATTGTCTACGTCGATTTTGTTCCCGGGCTGCCCTGGGAACACTTGAGCCACCGGCGTGGCGTCCACCGGTGAGGGAACAGGCACGGCTGCACGGGAATCAGGCGTCGGCGATGGAGGTGGCGATGTTGATAGTGGTGGGTTTGGTGAACTACCACCACCAATATCCTCACGAATATCAAGGCCACCAATCTTTAGGTACTGCAGCGGGACCTGTTCACCGGAGCGGCGAACCTCTTCAGGCAGTTCTGGGACAGACGGCGGTGGAGAGCTAGACATCCTGCAAAATTTCACAGACACACACAACCAAGAAGCAAAAAATCGAGAGAATTTGAGAAGAGTAAGGATTCTGAGAGTTTTAATTCGAAAGGGGTTTGGAAAAGTGGGCAAATGGTAAAAGGGAATCAACTTTTTATCCCCTCAAAAAGTGGCCGTTGCACACAAGGAGAGAGAGGGTAAATAAAAGGAAATTCCTAAAATATTTCACCAGCCGATTTTATGCTTAAAAGCGCGATTTTATTTCCATGTAAAAAGCGCCATTCCCCCAATGATTAGGCTACGTGATCACTCAACTATCCCACTATCTCTTTCCATAAAAAAAATTGCACGACTTAATCTACAAAATAGGCAGAAAATACAAAGCTGATTTTAATGAACCATCAGCACAGTTGTACCTATCTTGTGCAATGTTAATTTTCACTCACCAAATTCACCTCGTTATTAACTGTCCAGCCGTCCGATTATAACTCCACTGAAACACTTGGTTAGCTCAATTCAAAACAAAATTAAGAGATTTCAAGCAAGACAAAAACACAAGAAATAAGATGCACAACAAGATGGCATCTTCACAAAGTATGAATGTCCTACGGGATGCCTAAAATTCATGACCTAAAAGGATAAAACAGAACACATTATGATTTCAGTGTTTTGATCCAATGTTGCTTTTTATTACTAACAACATTATAAACCAACATTGCCTTAGGTGAAATCAATGGAAACTTACCCCTTAACCCAAGTTAATGACTACGTCAAAATCTCTCAAGAAGGCGATTTATAAAGATTGGAGCAATTTTAAGTCCAGATTTTCTTCATTCTTGAAGGGATTTAAATTTTTTAATTTTCAGCAATGCTGTTAAACACCTCTTGTTTTTGGACCTGGGAGAAAACCAGTTTCTGCGGGTAAGTTCCACAATCACCTAATTTCGAAGAGGTTGGTCATTTTTGTAATTAATTTTATTGCAACAGAGGACCTTATTGCACTTTCAATCAAACTCAATGCATTAGTGTAATGTATGAAAAGAAAGATAAAAATGCATGCAAAATTATACAGATATTGTGACTGATGTTGATAAGATGTGTCACAACATCACAAACCAACATTGGTTAGA
>BMAC01000123.1:982143-997210 GCA_014905375.1 Phtheirospermum japonicum | reverse complement strand
AGCAATTTTCCTACAAGACGGGAATTAGTTATGGGCTCACCAAGCTCTCTGCACTCTTCAGTTATTTCTGCCAATCTTACGGAGTAGTCCAAGATTGACTCTTTCTCATCCATTCTCATAGCCTCGAAGGTGGATATGAGCATTCTTAATCTGGATTTCTTTACGCTTGCAGTTCCTTCACACACCCTCTTTAGTGCGTCCCATGCATCCTTTGCTGACTCGCAATTCTTGATGATGCGGTAATAGCTTGCATCTACATAGCCACACAAGGTGTTGATGCATTTGGAGTTCCAATTTGCAGCAGTTGCTTCATCAGCAGTCCATTCTTCCTCCTTTTTGGGGATGGTATCGCCCTCGCCATCCGTGACACGTGGTTTTTCCCATCCAATGAGAACATTTTTCCAAACACGCTCGTCGATGCTTTTCAAATGCCATCTCATTCTATGTTTCCAGAGAGAATAATTCTCACCATTAAGGATTCGAGGCCTCGGGTTGCCTTGAGCATCCATAGCACCTAAAAAGTAAGGATCAATACTTAAAAGGTTAAGTAACCCGCTCTAGATGCCAATTGTAAGTTTGAAGGTCTATGGTTTTAAGAATAATTCTCAGATTTACGATGTTGTTAATCAATGTTACCAACATCAGTTAACAATATCGACCAGAGTAAATTAAATTTATGCAGCGGAAATTAAAATACGAGAACACGATTAAACAAATTCAGTTCACAAGTAAAAGTACTTGTGAACTTGGGTGTACAAACCCGAAAACTATATTACTTTCTTTTTAAGTTCAATACAAATATAAAGTAATATATGAAAACTAAATATCAAGAAACTTGATACTAAATACTTGTTGCCAGAATGGCAAGATCTTCTTCGTCGGTCACGCAACTTCAAAGATCTTGTTTATCACGAACGTTGGCTCCAAGTAGATATCACTTCTTCGTGTTCTTCTTCTTTGCGTCGTGCGTCGTGCGTTCCTTGCGTCTTGCGTCGATCTCCTCGCAATAATCCGTGCGTCAAAAGTGATTCCAAGTATTAGGAGTTCTTGTGTCTTAAATAGACAACCTAGAATCCTAAACTTGGTAAAATCCTAAAAATAAATCCTAAACACAATCTAGAAATAATTAAAGTCTTGTACATAAACTAGAAAACATAATATTGTCCTAAATCTAGTTTCTTAACTTATTTTGTGCCCAAAAAAGGCAAATAACAAAATAGAAATTATTGTCAAGAATAAATTCCTCAACATGATTTGAGGAGATTTTCAAGATTCAAAGGGTCTCCTTTTCTTTTCCGTACCTGCACAGAAGGCAAGAAATTAAAACAATATCAAATTTTTCATTTTTTCTCAAAAATAATTTGACTATTTTATTTAATTAATATTTATTATTTTAAATATTAATTAGAGTATCTATCCTAATTATGTTAAGAAGATTTCTACATAATTAAAAAAGAAACTAATCCTAGTTGGTTTTTTAATTTAAAAAAGAAACCAAATCATCATTAATATTAATTAGGGTATCTATCATAATTATGTTAAGAAAATTCTTTCGTAACTTAATAAAGAAAATAATCCTATGTGTCATTTACGTGGCATTTTTTCTCTTTCATGCTCATCATTTTCTTTTCTCTCCAACCTCTCACTCTCTCTCTCTCTCTCTCTCTCTCTATATATATATATATATATATATATATATATATATATATATTAATAATTGCACAATACTTTTTTTAACGGATCCGAGAGAATTTTTTTTTCTTTCTATTATACGCCAATTATATTCAAGCTAATAATAATAATAGTAATAATAATAATAAGGCAAATACTTGGGTGAGACCGGTCTCATAGTATGAGACCACTTTTTACCATACTCACTTGTCTGACCCACCCATTTGCCTGACTCACCCACTTGCCCGGCCTGCTTCATCTCTCTAACCCATCCACATTATTAACACAAATAATAATAAAAAACCTGAATAAAGAACGTATGTTGTACTTTATATTTTTGTTTCTTGCTCTGGGTACTGTACCTGCGGTTGTGAATGTTGTACTTGTGCGTTGATCTGTGAATATAGTGATGGGTCTTGCATTTTCTCTATTTTCTTAAATTGATGTTTTGATCTCTGAGGATGGAAATCAAGAAGGGGGCTTTGTGGTTTGAACTTTGATGTATTTGAGATTGAATTTATAAGAGATTAATTAGAAGGAAGCGGAGATCTATGAATGCGGTTTTGCTGCGTTGAAGTGGCGAAAAGGCAAGATAGAAAAATGGGTAACTCAAAAGATGACAAAAAAAGATTAAAAAAAAATTAATAGACAAATAAAAAAACAAGCTCAGAATAGAAAAGGGCCATCGACTAGTACCCAGCAGCCCAGAGAATTGTGAGTCTGGGTGTAACTCTGCAAAGAGTTGAAAGGTAAAAAAAAATAAAAAACTCAGGGCATAATATACATTTTTCACAGTTAAAGTTTCACAACACCAATATAAAGTATCACAAAGTATATTAAAAGTATCACAAAATATTGTTAAAGTATTATAAAAATTTGTTAAAGTATCACAAGTTTTTATACCTAATTTTAATTAAAGTATAATTAAGTAATATTTTTAACTCAAGTTGTTCAAGTATCACAAAACATTGTTAAAGTATCACAAATTCTTTATACATATTCTTACAATAAAACATAGTTAAGTAACATTTTATTAACTCAAATTATTTGAGTATCACAAAACATTGTTAAAGTATCACAAGTTTTTTATACCTATTTTTGATTAAAGTATAGTTAAGTAATATTTTTTAACTCAAGTTGTTTAAGTATCACAAAATATTATTAAAGTATTACAAGTTTTTTATACATATTCTTACAATAAAACATAGTTAAGTAACATTTTTAACTCAAATTATTGAGTATCACAAAATATTGTTAAAGTATCACAAAACATTGTTAAAGTATCACAAAAGATTATTAAAATACCACAAGTTTTTTATATCTATTTTTAATTAAAGTATAGTTAAGTAATATTTTTAACTCAAGTTGTTCAAGTATCACAAAAACATTGTTAAAGTATTACAAAAGATTGTTAAAGTATCACAAGTTTTTTATACATATTTTACAATAAAACATAGTTAAGTAACATTTTTAACTCAAGTTATTTGAGTATCACAAAACATTGTTAAAGTATCACAAAAGATTGTTAAAGTATTGCAAAAGATTGTTAAAATATCACAAGTTTTTTATACCTATTTTTAATTAAAGTATAGTTTAAATAATATTTTTTAACTCAAGTTGTTTAAGTTTCACAAAATATTGTTAAAGTATTACAAGTTTTTTATACATATTCTTACAATAAAACATAGTTAAGTAACATTTTAACTCAAATTATTTGAGTATCACAGAACATTGTTAAAGTATCACAAAATATTGTTAAAGTATCACAAAAGATTATTAAAATACCACAATTTTTATACCTATTTTTAATTAAAGTATAGTTAAGTAATGTTTTTAACTCAAGTTGTTCAAGTATCACAAAACATTGTTAAAGTATTACAAAAGATTGTTAAAGTATCACAAGTTTTTTATACATATTTTTACAATAAAACATAGTTAAGTAATATTTTTAACTCAAGTTATTTGAATATCACAAAACATTGTTAAAATATTGGCAAAAGATTGTTAAAATATCACAAGTTTTTTATACTTATTTTTGATTATAGTATAGTTAAGTAATATTTTTAACTCAAGTTGTTTAAGTATCACAAAATATTATTAAAGTATTACAAGTTTTTTATACATATTCTTACAATAAAACATAGTTAAATTTTTTCGATTTTTTTTTTTACTATTTTTCCGGCCAGTTTAAAAAATTAAAAAAATTCACCAAATATCCCAGAAAAATTGAAAAAATTCACCAAATATTCGTTGTTCATCGTATTGCAATTCTGGGTTATAAAATTATTCATTTTATTGTTGCGCATCAACCTGCAAATTTTTAGATTTTTCTTTTCTTTTTTACTATTTTTCCGGCTAGTTTGAAAAATTAAAAAAATTCAACAAAAATTCCAGAAAATTTGAAAAAATCACCAAATATCCGTTGTTTATTGTATTGCAATTTTGGGCTGTACGATTATTTGTCTTATTATTTTGCATCAACCTGCAAATTTTTAAATTTTCCCGATTTTTTTACTATTTTTCCGGCTAGTTTGAAAAATTGAAAAAATTCACCAAATATTCCATAAAAATTGAAAAAACTCACCAAATATTCGTTGTTCATCGTATTGCTATTTTGGGATGTACGATTGTTCGTCTTATTATTGGGCATCAACCTGCAAATTTTCAGATTTTTCCGATTTTTTTTACTATTTTTTCTGCTAGTTTGAAAAATTCACCAAATACTTATTGTTCATTGTATTGCAATTCTGGGCTGTACGATTGTTCGTCTTATTGTTGCGCATCAACCTGCAAATTTTCAGATTTTTTCGAATTTTTTTACTATTTTTTCGGCTAGTTTGAAAATTAAAAATATTTACCAAATATTCGTTGTTCATCGTTTTGCAATTCCGGGCTCTACGATTGTTCGTCTTATATTTGCGCATCAACCTGAAAATTTTCAAATTTTTCTGATTTTTTTTACTAAGGGGGTTGGGTCCAGTTTTGGGTTGTTCCGTCTGGGTTTGGGTCACCTTATAAAATGGTAAAATGTAGTCTCATTCTATGAGAACGGTCTCAACCAAGACCTACTCTAATAATAATTACACAATACTAAAATAATTCTTAGATATTCATCTAACAATTAATAAAGTGGTGAAATTAAAAAAAAATTAAATACCTAATAAAATAATAGTGTAATTTTCTTTAAAAAAAATGTTAAAATAGGAATAAAATCAAAAAGCTCTATGAGATTATTTCAAACGCTTGTAATAGTAGCATTTAAGATAAACTCAAACTTTTCAAATAAGCTCATGCAACCAAATAAGTTTTATTTAAATACAGAGAGTTTAAAAGTCCTATAAATAAGACATAAGCTAGCTTATTACTTGACTGAAAATTTATTTTCAATTTCTTTTTTTTTAGAAAAACTAAATATCGATTACGTATTTCTTGAATGCGGTTGAATATAGCATCTAACAATCACAAAGGACTTTCTTAATAGAGTCAGAGATTATACTCCCTTAAGTCCTAGAGGTAGTTTCCTGTGTGACGGCCACACATATTATTTATCATGTGATGGGGGTTCAAATCCGCTCCAAATTTGGGCCCATTCTATGATTCGGGTTTCATATATATAGGGCAAAAGGTAAAGCATCAGTTTTTTCGTTTCTTCTCTGTTCACCATCCTCGTGACCCCAACCCCAAAACAAACCCTCTATCAACATCTGCTCGCATCCATATTTATGTATTGAAGTGAAATTTATTTTTTATACATTATATACATTATATATATATATATAATTAAATCGCAGAAATATTAGTCCGTTTTGTTGTAAGGCCGTCACACAATTCTTCTTTGCAATACCTGTACGAGCGAAGGTAGTAAAAGGGGTAAACAATCAATTCTCTTTCACGATTTATATTTTATTCTACTTGCCAATTAGTCGTTACTCAATTGCTATGGATCTGTATAATCTTTTTAAACGTGAACATTTGGCGATCTCAGATGTGTCGATATCAATGGTGACTCATTATTTCGATGAATCATTTCTTCGTTCAATATCCGCATTGATTCCAAGTTAAGTTCACCAATGATCGCGGTCTTCCTTGTTGAAAGGTGGAGGAAAGAAGACGAGAGAGCAAGCCTTAGGAAAGTATTGGTTGGCTAAGGAGAAAACGTTTGGATAGGATCTTTGTCCTTGTTTTCGCTAACGAATGCGACTGGCTAGTCAAAGCTGAATCAGGGGAACCGCTTTATCTATTATATTTTTGTTAATTCTCTTCCTTTGTTTTTTACTTCTTTTAACTAGATATGTTAAAATTGTTTTTTATACATTATTTTTGTTTAATTCTCTTCCTTTATTTTTTTACTTCTATTAACTGTATATGTTAAAATTGCATAATTAATTCTCTTCCTGCTTTTTTCTAGTTTTTAACTTCAGAGGTGTAGACCAAATCAAGATAATATACTATAGGCAAATACTTGGGTGAGACCGATCTCATAGTATGTGACCAATGTTCTAACCCATTTGCTGCCCGACCCGCTCATGTGATTCACCCAACCAATGACCCGCTCCGGTCTTTTCAATATTAACACAAAAAGTAATTACTAACAACTCGGCGGTCTCTCGCTCTCTCAATAACTCACCGCCCCTCAGAACTCTCTCAGTCTCTATCTCTCCTGCCATGACCAAGGAAACACAAGGTAACCAAAATTAATGAATGTAAATAGATTGAAAGAAAAATCGGAGATACTCGATCCACTACCCACCACCTTCTGACAGAGATACAACTATGGGGTTTCTAGGTCATGGTGGCGATTTTTTTTGTTTGAGACATAATTGAGAGTTCTAGCTACGCGAGTGGTGGATCGCATCTGGGTTTAGCCGTGGGTTTTCTGACGATAGCTCACAGTTTCATTTGCTATTTTTGGTCGTAGAACCGAGATATGAGGTATCCTAATAACATTAATTTATTGATGTATTAAGCTTTGGGGATTAATTTAGTAGCATATTTCTGTGATTTATCGTTTCTACTCCCTCTCTCGTAGCGACCTTCTGATGATTTGCACATCATATTTAACCCAATTTTCAATTTTTAGTGAGTAGCAAAATGGCGATGGTGGCGTGGCTTGAATCGACGACTGACAACGATTCATTGGCAGCTTCAATTGATCTGCACGGCTATCTCGATTTGTCGGCAACCGAGAAAATGGCAACAGGTGGAAAATGATGGCGGCTGGCATTTTGGCGAGGGCTCCAACCACTGAAAATTTGTAGCAATGGGGGCCGACAATAAGAGTTGGCAAAGGATTAGTTTCGGTTGGTTTCGGGTTGTGGGCTTTGATGTTGGATGAAGACGAATGGTGTTGGCTCCATGATTGATTGGGTTGTGAGTCGAGCGGTAGTGATGACTGGAAATTGGTGGCGGTCGAATTTCGTCCCTGAATTTTGGTGTTAGCTGAGATGGTGGCTTTTCGGTGACTGCCGGTAATTATGGCTCGGGAAGTTTGGCAAAGACAATCTCTGGGTTTGTGAGAATCTCCAGGGATTAATGGCGTGGTGGGTTTGTGGTGGCAACTGATATTAGGCCGAAATGGGGATTGCTGGAGACTGTGGAGGTGGCGAAAACTGTTGGCTGGCAGCAGAGGTTCAAGTTTTAGACTAAGATGGTGGCACGACAGTGAGGAAGACGTAGGTGATGCGGTTATATTTTGGCTATCGAATTTGGTTCGGGTAGATGGAAGACTGCCAAGCGTCGGCGATGTAGGATTTGGTTAGAGAAATTGGGCCTAGGTATTCATGGCAGGGGATGGGTTGCCAGTGGTCTTGATGTTGGTTTATAGAAAATAAGAGAGAGAAGAAAACAAGAACAACATAGCTTGCTTGTTTGATTGCAAAAATTGTTGTAGGTTTCTTATAGTAAAGATGTAACTGTTATGCCTTGAATAAGTTTGTATTAATGACATAATGTGAATGTGTGTAATTTTTTAATTCTTTTAACCTGTTCTTTGGTGAGGATTGGCCCGGGAGTTTTGTACTAAATGATGCAACTATTTGGTGTGATTAGAAAAAAATAATAATAGTTAACAAACTTTTGTGATACTTTATTCATATTCTATGATACTTTAAACAACTTTTGTGATACTTCTATATGGAGTATCACAAATTAAATAAAAGTATCACAAATTTATTTAAAAGTATCACAATTTTAGTTAATAGTTATTGCATAATATAATTTACAATGAAAAGTATCATAACTTGAGTTAAAAGTATTATAATTACGTATAAATATTGTGTATTATATTCTATGTAGTGAATCACAAATTATAGAAAAAGTATCAAAAAATTATTTAAAAGTATCACAAAGTGTATTAAAAGTATCACAAACTAAATTAAAAGTATTACAATTCCTAGGTATAAATACTGTATATTATAGTTTTATACTGATTGTTAATACCCTTCATGTGACGTCCATGGTCTGAGTCTTTTTCCTTGATCTTCCTCAGTTTTTTTTTGCGTAATAGTCGACACCAAATTTATGTTGTCGTAAAGTGACTCTGTATCCTCCTCGGCTCGAATCACTCCATGCTTTTTCGTGAACACAGTCACCTAGTGTTTCATTAAGTAAAGAATTAATAAGTAATAACAAAAAAAGGGTCATTTTTCAATATTACAAAGGGCCCCCTTAAAGCCTTTCAACATTACAAAGATCCCCCCTTTTAGGGGAAATTTTTGATTTTGAAAGATAACTGCGATTTTTTGTAGTTAAACTAAACCTCAGGGATATTTTGTATGTATCACTTCAATGCATAAGGAGAACAAAAAAGTGCAACACAATTGATATTTGTTACAGACTAAAAGCTTTGTTTCAGTTGATGAGCTTTAGACAATTACAAAACTCGTGTTTTTTAGTGAAAATGTTTCATTAAATCAAGAATTAAATTAATCAACAAGAATTTAGCCTAATTACAAAAAAAAAAGTAATATTTCAATATTACAGAGACCCCCTCACATTCTTTGAAAATTACATAGACCCCCTTTTAAGGGCATATTTGTAATTTTGAAAGGCAACTGGAGTTTTTTTTAATTAAACTAAACATCAGGTGTACTTTTGAAATTATTCTTAAATCCAAGAAGATAATAAACAAAGACCCCCTTAAAAGTCTTTCAAATTACAAAGACCTCCTCAAAGTTTTTCAAATTACAAATACCCTCTTTAAATTTAAGGGGGGCATTTTTAATTTTGATTTTCTTTTGTAATTAAACTAAACATTAGAGGTATTTTTTTGTAATTATCCTTAAAATTAAGAAATAAAACAAACAAATGCAACACAATTGATACAAACTAGTTGAATGAGATTCAGACTATTATTTATAAAGCTCACATCTTCGTATTTTCGGACCTCGTCCAAACTCTCCACCATGAAGGGACAGCATAACATCAACTTCCCTTACCAAGTGGCTATGCTTTTGAATTGCTCTGCCCAATTTCTTTTCAACATAGCACTTCACCGTCAGAGATAACTGAGAATTTTCGCCTTGAAGAATTAATTTCACAGAAGTTAGAGGGCCATCCCATGAAATTTGAATCCCAAGCAGGTTTTTAACGCCATTTTCGAAAAACCCATTTTCTTGCGATTTAAACCCTAAACCCATAAAACTTGATTCTTGAGAGAAAAGTGAAAACGGCTAAATATTATTAGTATTTGAACATCAAAACATGGACAGTAAACTCGAAGACGATGAACAAGAAACATGGTGATGGTGATCCATGCACATTGTAGGTTATAATACTGGAAATCCACAAAATCACATTTCCCATGGATATATCATCAATTTGAAAAGAAAAACAAAAACCATCAAAACATCCAACTTAAATGCCAATAAAATAAACCAAGAATCATCTCAACAAAAAAGAAATCAATGAGTCCATTAACATTTAAGTACATCAACGTTCCAAATAACTCCATTTAAAAAAAAATCTTAGAACCACACCAACATTAAAAATCCACGAGTCGAACAATGCTCAAAGACTATAAATATATGAAGGCACCAACACCACAAAATTGAATGGTGACCTGCTTTTTTGTGTTCTTCATATTAATTTCCTGAAAAATAAAATGCCTAATTTAAACGTTATAAAAGGAAAAAATCAAAATCAAAAAGCTAACATAGTGCATATTTTGAATCATATAAGTTCATACCTCCAATTGATGTAGCGGTATATAGTTCTACTTCATCAACCTCGTCATCATCATCGATCTCATCATCTGTATCTGTCACTTGAGATTGTGGATTTTTCAATCGTGGACACGTTCTCCTATTAGGACCAACACCACCACAAACCTTGCACTGCCTCCGCTGTTTTGAAATTGCCGTTTCTTTTGATATTTTTAACCGCTTTCCACTTCCCTTGGCTTTTACTATTCTTGGTTCACGAACAATTGGGGTACTACTCATGCTCTTTCCTCTATTATTGCTAATGRCCACAGACGGGCCAATGTCTAACTCATTGATTATGCTTAGCAATCTACCAATCTCTTGGTCCAAATATATACTTCTTTCTTCATTCAAAATAGCATCATCAATCAACATTGATGTCTTTTGAGACAAAATTGATTTCCAAACCATCATCGATCTCCCCGTCATCTCAACGCTCGATTCACATACGGTGTAAATTGACCGAGATACGGCCTTCTTGGTCCATCGTTTTAGAATATACTTCTCTGGCAAAACCATCAATTATTTCTTCTTGATCAAAAACGCAAGAATGTGTCTACATGGCCACCCGTAAAATTCAAACATTCCACAACTGCACTCCAATATGTCCTCTAATGGATGGTACTTGATGGTTCGATGGTTGCCGATTGTTGTTGATGAACCTCCCTCATATTGAACAACTGAGTACATTTTTAGATTATCACAAGACGATAATTTTTGGCAATAATAAAGAAAACTCCTTTGAAACTCATCTTGAAATTTTAAGAATGCGTACTTTGTGTACACCTTCACCGCTTACTCCTCCATGGAGTGTATTGTCGCAAGTCTAGGGCGTTTAGTCAGGTCTGCGTGATTTGTAATCGATTCTTCATAGCGCTGGTGTCTTAAAACTCTATTAAATGAAGCAACAAACCGAACTAAAGTGTGTTTTTTATTGATGTACTTCTTGACGAACGAGTGTTCAGACTCTGATCTCTGACTGCTCGACATTCCAGCACTAAAAAAACACTTCACATAAGCTGGCACCCATCGAGTTCTTATTTTGTACATTGAACTTAACCAGTCATTGCAATCCAACTCGGAATTGGATATCACCCCGGTCCAACTATTTTCAAATTATTCCACGGTGTCAGAATATCTTATAATGTTCACTAACTTGTGGTACTCCTCGTTGAACTTTTTCGCATTAACTTTTTCTGAAAACTTCTTAAGAATGTGCCATAAACAATATCGATGCACTGCACTTGGAAAGACTACTGCTATTGCTTTTGAGATAGCAGCTTCTTGATAATTATAATCACGCTTGGTGGTGCAACTTCATTAGGCATAGAGTCTAAAAACTTGGAAAACAACCAAACAAATTAGTCTATCGTCTCATCGCTCAACAACCCACAAGCAAATATCGTCGTTTGACCAGGATTATTAACACAAACAAAAGGCGCAAAAATCATACTATATTTATTTGTGTTGTAAGTTGTATCAAACACAACAACCTCACCAAATGACGCATATGCCCGTCTACACCGAGAATCGGCCCAAATGCATCGTACGAGCTTCTCATCATCATCAATTTCATAATCAAAGTAAAAGTATGGATTAATCTCTTTTGCAGCCAAGAATTGATCTATTAACATGTCTGCATCGTGCCTAGCAAACTCTTTGCGTAGATCT
Source organism: Phtheirospermum japonicum (assembly GCA_014905375.1). NCBI lineage: Eukaryota > Viridiplantae > Streptophyta > Magnoliopsida > Lamiales > Orobanchaceae > Phtheirospermum > Phtheirospermum japonicum. The sequence goes on along the minus strand of BMAC01000123.1, from coordinate 985,667 downwards.
TTCTCATAATTTCTAAGGTATCTCTCCGTATAACCAATTGCTTCAGGACCCCCTGAATCAATCTCCACGAGCCTCAATTGTTGACATGTAGGAATATTTGCCTCTGTAAGTTGTTGTATGAGCGCCTTCTTTGCATTTAAAACTTTCCTATGCGACCTTAGCAAATGGACTCTCCTCGATGTTGTCAAAACATGATTATGCTTCTCCTCAAAACCACTTATGATCCACCCATGTCCAGTTTGTTGCTTAACAACTTGTAAGAGTGCCTCACAACCAACCCTTGTTTCACCTCGTTTGCGAGTGCAATAATGCGGCTCAAGATCTTTGTACTTTTGTTGCCAACTGTCATCGGTTTTTCCTTCCAGTACACTTCATTTGTTTCTTTATTTTCTTGCTATTGTTCTTGCGTACACTAAATCCAATCTCTCGTGCATACCGGTTGTAGAATTTGTAAGCTTTTTCATGCGACTCAAATTCTTGTCCGACTTTTGGTATCAAGGTATTGACGACTTGCGGCACAAAGTCCTTTTCAGCTTCCTCATATTCCATACTTGTAAACCAAAACCAAATTCAATTTTGTAATACCAAAGTCTAATTATAGTATAATAATAAAAAGGGACAATTCTCATATAGTCCAATAGGAAAATATTCTTTCCCATATAATCCATTGAAAAATTAATTTTATATTTACTCATTAAACTTCCCAATTAATCAAAACTAACATATAAGAGTACAAGTTTACCCTCACCTATTTTATTTGATGTGAAATTCCATACTACATTGTGGATTTCATACTACACTTGTTAATTTTCAAGACGTAGTATAGAATGGTCACCTATTTTATTTGATGTGGAATTCCATGAGTTCAATAAAAAGTAATCGAAAATGGAAAATAGTATTCAATAAATTTACAAACAGTCGTGTTGGATGGATCATCCTCATCGAAGTTCCTTATGAAGTCTCCTAGTATAGTGGCTACAATTTTAACAATATCCAGTTAAGAGAAGTGAAAAATAACTGGAGATAATTGAGCAAAAAGTAATGTATTTATTGTGACAAGAAGGATGAAAAATCAGCTTTCACTTCATTACATAAACATGGATAATATGTAGTCATCAAAATTATCGTAACAAATTATCAAAAGGCAAAAGAAGAATATAGTAAATCCAAAGACAAACAATCAATGATAAAAAAAAAAAAAATACAACAAAGAAAAAAATTGGTCAATGCAAGCTGATTTCTCCGGTAATTATTTCCTTTGTAATGCATGTTTGCTCACATAAGAAAAAATAAAGCGACAACCTAAATAATATCATTAGAAAAAGTGTGTTTCTGTGTCTATGTGGTGTGAGAGAGAGAGAGAGAGAGAGAGAGATTACCACGCTAATACAGTTGGAATTCGTAGAGATGAACACCATACTCGTACAGCGAAAATTTTAAAATTTTATTAGATTCAACACATCCATATTGGAACGAATATATTTATACAATACTAAGGTATCCACACGATTAATTCTCCGAATTCAAGATCCAACTTCTGTGCATTGCTAACGAAAGCTCAAGAACTCTTAATCTCAAAAATGGAATTCCACATCAAATAAAATAGGTGACCATTCTATACTACGTCTTGAAAATTAACAAGTGTAGTATGAAATCCACAATGTAGTATGGAATTTCACATCAAATAAAATAGGTGAGGGTAAACTTGTACTCTTATATGTTAGTTTTGATTAATTGGGAAGTTTAATGAGTAAATAGAAAATTAATTTTTCAATGGATTATATGGGAAAGAAATATTTTCCTATTGGACTATATGAGAATTGTCCCTTTTTATTATTATACTATAATTAGACTTTGGTATTACAAAATTGAATTTGGTTTTGGGTTTACAAGTATGGAATATGAGGAAGCTGAAAAGGACTTTTGTGCCGCAAGTCGTCAATACCTTGATACCAAAAGTCGGACAAGAATTTGAGTCGCATGAAAAAGCTTACAAATTCTACAACCGGTATGCACGAGAGATTGGATTTAGTGTACGCAAGAACAATAGCAAGAAAATAAAGAAACAAATGAAGTGTACTAATCTGTGTAAAGGAAAAAACCGATGACAGTTGGCAACAAAAGTACAAAGATCTTGAGCCGCATTATTGCACTCGCAAACGAGGTGAAACAAGGGTTGGTTGTGAGGCCACTCTTACAAGTTGTTAAGGCAACAAACTGGACATGGGATGGAATTCCACATCAAATAAAATAGGTGACCATTCTATACTACGTCTTGAAAATTAACAAGTGTAGTATGAAATCCACAATGTAGTATGGAATTTCACATCAAATAAAATAGGTGAGGGTAAACTTGTACTCTTATATGTTAGTTTTGATTAATTGGGAAGTTTAATGAGTAAATAGAAAATTAATTTTTCAATGGATTATATGGGAAAGAAATATTTTCCTATTGGACTATATGAGAATTGTCCCTTTTTATTATTATACTATAATTAGACTTTGGTATTACAAAATTGAATTTGGTTTTGGGTTTACAAGTATGGAATATGAGGAAGCTGAAAAGGACTTTTGTGCCGCAAGTCGTCAATACCTTGATACCAAAAGTCGGACAAGAATTTGAGTCGCATGAAAAAGCTTACAAATTCTACAACCGGTATGCACGAGAGATTGGATTTAGTGTACGCAAGAACAATAGCAAGAAAATAAAGAAACAAATGAAGTGTACTAATCTGTGTAAAGGAAAAAACCGATGACAGTTGGCAACAAAAGTACAAAGATCTTGAGCCGCATTATTGCACTCGCAAACGAGGTGAAACAAGGGTTGGTTGTGAGGCCACTCTTACAAGTTGTTAAGGCAACAAACTGGACATGGGATGGAATTCCACATCAAATAAAATAGGTGACCATTCTATACTACGTCTTGAAAATTAACAAGTGTAGTATGAAATCCACAATGTAGTATGGAATTTCACATCAAATAAAATAGGTGAGGGTAAACTTGTACTCTTATATGTTAGTTTTGATTAATTGGGAAGTTTAATGAGTAAATAGAAAATTAATTTTTCAATGGATTATATGGGAAAGAAATATTTTCCTATTGGACTATATGAGAATTGTCCCTTTTTATTATTATACTATAATTAGACTTTGGTATTACAAAATTGAATTTGGTTTTGGGTTTACAAGTATGGAATATGAGGAAGCTGAAAAGGACTTTTGTGCCGCAAGTCGTCAATACCTTGATACCAAAAGTCGGACAAGAATTTGAGTCGCATGAAAAAGCTTACAAATTCTACAACCGGTATGCACGAGAGATTGGATTTAGTGTACGCAAGAACAATAGCAAGAAAATAAAGAAACAAATGAAGTGTACTAATCTGTGTAAAGGAAAAAACCGATGACAGTTGGCAACAAAAGTACAAAGATCTTGAGCCGCATTATTGCACTCGCAAACGAGGTGAAACAAGGGTTGGTTGTGAGGCCACTCTTACAAGTTGTTAAGGCAACAAACTGGACATGGG
>BMAC01000123.1:938320-959432 GCA_014905375.1 Phtheirospermum japonicum | reverse complement strand
TTAATCACACTATGGTTCCACGAAGCAATAGACACGAATAAGATGAAACGAGCCAAAGCAGGTAATATCACATCCAATTTGAACAAATTAATCTAATTTTACGGGATCAGTCACAGTACATACCTCGGACATCTTCAGAGATGATGAAGACGGAAAATCAGTGCTCTGCGTTAATATGAAGCAAAAGCAACAATTTAGTCAAAGTGTTTGAAGGGAAAATATATTGCAGAAACGTCCCTACGATATTTGTCATCTAACGTGCTTGAATAAATTTACTCTAAATCGGGAAGATTACAAAAACCTAAACAAGCAGAAAAGGATGGGGTTTATTAAATAATTAATATATATTTAATTATAAATTCATAAAATATATCATATTTTTAAAAAGTTCAATTTTTTGGGTCGGGACGCCAATCACAAACGCGTCCCACCCATTTAAATAAATTTTTTTTAAAAAAATCAAAAACCGGGACGAGGGTGTCAAACGCATCCCGGACCGTTTTATTTAAAAAAAAATACGGGGTCATTTCGAAAATAAAATTTTGGGGCGCCGGGGACGCGGGTGTCAAACGCGTCCGGGTAGATTTTATAATAATATATATATATATATATTATATATATATATATATATATATATATATATATATTTCGGGAGCGGGATGCTAATGACACCCGCGTCCCGATTTTCAAAAAAAAAAAAAAAAAAAAAAAGAAAAAGAAATCCTACTATAAATCATATCGGACGAAACAGCACATCACACATTCTCTCATTTTCTCCCATCAAGCTCCAAACTCACAAGGTAGTTTTTTACTCCAAGTTTTCATTTATTTCAAGAAATTAGTTATTTTATAGATATTTAATTAAATACACTTAGATTTAATCAATTGTTGTTGGGTGAATGAGTTATTCATTTATTGTGAAATTGATAGCTGTTAATTTTTTTATATATATATTGAATTTATATGTTTGTGAATTTTAGTTGTGAATATTTATGAAATTTTATTTGATTTGTTTGTGGAGAAATATGTTAATTATGTGAAATTTTGAATTTATTCGCTTTGTGTTTAGTTGTTAATTGTTTATGAAAATTGATTTTATTTGCTTGTGATGAAATTATTAATTATGTGAATATGTGAATTTATTTATTTTGTGAGAAATTCTTAATTATGTGAATATTTGAATTTATTTATTTTGTGAGAAATTATTAATTATATGAAAATCGAGTTTATTCGGTTCTTGTTTAGTTGTTAATTATTTATTAAAATTGATTTATTGTTTATGAGAAAAATATTAATTTTGCGAAAATTTTAATTTATTCGTTTTGTTTTTAGTTGTTAATTATTCACGAATATTGAATTTATTTATTTGTGAAAAGATTTCTAATTATTTAAATATTTGAAATTATTTAACATGTGAGAAATTATTAATTTTGTGAAAATATTAATTTATTCGTGTCGTGTTTAGTTGTTAATTATTTACGAATATTGAATTTATTTATTTGTGAAAATATTTCTTATTACGTAAATATTTGAAATTATTTAATTTATGAGAAATTATTAATTTATTCTTGTTGCATTTGTATATTATAGAAGTAATCGCACATATGACGAATATTTCTTCTGGCAATGATTATGACCATGTACGCATCAATTCTACGAGATGAGGGTGGAAGAACTACTATCGATTATACAAATTTAGATACCACCGAGCATCATCCCCCTCCCCCACTGGTGATCCCGGATTACACTGCTGATTGCTTTGAACCAGATGAAGGATGCGATTTTGAAAATAGTTTAGATGAACTAGATGATGGTGATGAAACTGACAAAAAATTCTTTTAGTTGGGGTTGCATGCCAAATGAATATCATTTTGAATCCACCGTACTTGAACGTGGCCCTATAACCATAAACGAGTGGATAGAGGATCAGAACTCTACAGAACACACCATTATTCGATTACGACTACGAAGACATTCCTATCTATTCTATTGATGTCCCTCAACAGGACGAATGAGTGTTGAGAACAGACATGATATTCAAAGATAAAAAAACATATGATGTGGGCTGTCAAAGATTACTCTGTGCGTGTTGCCAAGTGTGCATATAGAGTGGTATAGAGCAATCCAAAGGTTTGGAGAGTTGTTAGTTTGTCGAAACCATTGGGTGAATCATGTTGATATTTCGAATCCATTAATCAACGAATCACCTGAATGCGGATGGTGTCTCCACGCTAATTTTCGTAAATGAAAGGGTGTTTGAGAAATCACAAGATTGGATTCTGCGCACAAATATCTTGCATCTTTTACACGTCATGATCACCCCAATTTGTGTAAAAACATGATTGTTATGCTCATTACCACTCACGTCGAGCAAGATTCGCTTCGCATGTCAAGATGGCTGTCGAACAAGAATATGATTATAAAGTGCCATATCACAAGGAACGACAAGGTTTGTGATGGGTTGGTGTAAATGTGTAAGGGTCGTGGGAGCAGTTGGTCCAACATTTAATATTTGTATTATGGGCATTTCGACCATGTATCAAGGCTTTTAGACATTGTCTCAAATTGATCAGTGTTGATTGAACCTTTTTGGTTGGAAATTACAAGTACACTTTTGATGGCATGTGCAATTGACACATACCAACAATTCTTGCCACTAGTTTATGCAGTTGTTGATTCAGAGAGTTATAACTCGTGGTATTGGTTCCTTCACATGATTGCAAAACATATTATTCGCAATATATGTGTTTTGTCTTATATCTAATCGACATGTCGGACTACTTAGTGAACTACAATGAATACTGGCATTCTCTTCTAACGTTTTTAATTTGCGACATGTCTCTTCTAACTTCAATACGCATACCGAGTCTGTGAAATTGAAGGATGTGTGTTTCAAAGTTGGAGCAGAACCCAGAGTTAGAGTCTTCCATAAAATAATGGAGCAGATTAAAACCATTGATCCAGATGCATTTGTAAGATTTATGGCCATCCAACAAGACACTCATAATCACTCTGGCCATCCAAAATCTGTACAAGAACAAAAATAACATGATAAAAGTAAGATTTATGGCACATAACTATATTGCTTAAAATATTTAAGCTGATTAAAATTAACATTCACCGCATGCAAAGCTTTATTAAATTTGTCGTCGTCGCCTCCATATAGCTTCTCAAGCTCAACTCCTGGTTATTACATTGGAAAAAATAAAAAATTCACAAAATCCCAATTATATATTTGAATTCTAAAATTGTATATGGCTCTACCTCAACATCGCCTTTACAATTAGTTTTGTACTTGATTTTAACATTTCTAGCCACCATCTCCTGCAAAGAAAAATCCCGCAATCCCAAAGTTTCAAACACAGCGCTATCGAACCAATACTACAAGTGAGAGACACATGGCTTTCCTACAATATAGACAAAATTGGTTAAACAATGGGCAATCTCAAGGGATTAGAAATTCAAGAAGATATAAGACCACATGTTTTTATTTAACCTCATCACATGAGCAGAAGGTCCAAGCTCAATTTTCAAGATAGGATCATCCTTGACGTAGCTCATCCGTTCATCATGTCTGCTCACCCGATCATCATTATCATACGCCACAAGAAGATTGCTGAAGTAGGGATTCTGTAAAATTTTAGAAGTTTAGGCTTGTGATAGTTTTTTCACCCAATTAACATCCATATCAAACAATACCTGTTGGCATCCTCTCGATTATGAGAAACCATCTCCCCACAATTCCTTGAATGCCGCTTCACAATCCGATGGAGTGTAACCATTCCCATCACCTTTAAGGGATTTCAAAAGCTTTTCTGCAGCCTCAACAACTGGCGGAGTTTCTGCTAACTTGTCAACAAACGTCCACTGATCTTGCGTACTCTACATAAATAAAAATGTATATTGTATGTGCCTTAAAAAACCTCTCTTGTTTGTTATATAATAATTTAAATAATAGAAGTTTTCAATGGATAATAATAAATTAATAATGGCATGTTCATTTTACAATAAAAAATATAAAATAAAAAATGTTCATTTTACCCTACAAACAGCAGCCAACAGCAATACTAAAATTCCTGGAGAACAAAAACAAAAAAAAAAAAAATCACCATATTAAAATGAGAAACAACTACCTCTCACGTTAAAGGAAAATAGTCCAAGACAAAAGCAATGCTCGTATCTTCGGGTGATTGTGTATCAATATCATCAAACCAACTCCGCCAGTCTCTCTCTTCATCGGATGAGGGATAGCTAATGACAAACGATTTCGCCTACGAATTTTATTTTGAGGGAGATGCGTAGATGATGAGGTAGTTTTCCGCTAACGACATGTCGAGGATGATGATTTTTGGCTGATGAGAATTTTTGGTTTCTTGGAGATTTTTCCTCTTTGCGAGATGGCAATTTGGGAAGCTTGTTTTTTTATCCCTTTTCTTTGTCCCAAATTAGATAATCGTGGGGTTGGGTGGGGTGGTTGGGGGTAGGTGGGTTTGGGAAATTTAAAAAAAAAAGAATAATTATTTTAAAAGTTTAACCAGTTGACTCCCAAATCAGCAGTTGGAAAGTTTACTATACGTCTTTTTGTTGATTTTGGGTTTACTTAGTGACGCTTTATCTATTAAATAGTATGACTTTTGAGTGTTGTTGATTGCCTTTTTACTCGTATTTTGATTATGTAGACCGGACTTGTCATCCATTCTTTGTAATACCCATTGTCTATTAAATAGTTTAAAATTCGAGTATTTTTCATTGGCTTATTCTCATTTTGATCATTATAATCGCTAACAATTTGTCCCATCAAGAACTCGGTTCTTCTATAGAACCAGATAGGCCTCCATTATGAAGCCCTATAAATGACATGACATTCATTTGTGCCCTTAATTATTTTTTTCTTTTTATTTTTCCTTTCTTTTTTTATAAATGCACGGTGGAGTGAATGCCATGTGTTATATAGGGCTATCTGATTTTATAGAAAAATTCATCAAGAACTCGGGTAATATTTCAATCGTTCTCTCCCATCAGTTTATTCGTTTTCCTTTTTCCCACAATAACTATTGATTCTCCGTGTTATTTCACAAACTATTTTTTTTCATTTATAGGGGTTGCGACTTGTTCATGGTTTCATACACAAATTATTTCATTTCGATACCGACATTTCAATAAAATATTTTTGATGTTAAAATCTATTTGAAACATCTAGCCTTGTTGCTATGGACTGGACAATGACTACCAAAGTGAGGATGTATCTTGTGACGTATTATCGGACAATATGCGAAAAATACATTTTGAAAAATAGTGTGTAGTAAATTCCTTAGTTGTTTACAGTTAGTTATTGATTAATGTAATTTGTCATCTTATTCGTCTGGCTTTATTTGCATCTTCTTTTTTCTATTTAGTTTCCAATATTTTGTGAGATTTCAGTTCTAATGGAATTAAGCTAATTCCAGTTTACCTAAGTATCTTTTGCTAGTTATTACTGAAGAAATAGGTTGGATTGACTGGGATTGGTTATCGATATCATACAAGACAATTGCATAAACAACTAAAATAAACTACCAAGACTTTGGACTGGACTGCACATAAGTTGTCGTTTTGAATTCCACAGGCTCCAACTCCTAATTGACCAACTTGCTTGACATGCTCAAGTACAAAGTGTCCTACTTTTGCTATTTCGAACACACCAAGCAACCAGCAAACAATGTTTCTGCTAAGAGGATCCAATACAAAATGTATTTAAAAAAAAAACGAAAAATAAACCCATACACATAAAACAAACATAATCCGAGTCACTTTGCCCATTCCACATCCTTATCCAATCCATTCAATTCGAGTACATAGTTAAACTTTTTCCTTTCACAAAAGAAAAATAGTCAGTCACTAACCATAACGAGTCAGTGTCAATCAAGTCACTGTCAATCATTCAATTATTCAGTTGTAACCTAGATATTCTCATAGCAGGAACATAACCTTCTTCAGGTTCATAAGTCACAGTCCATGCCACACTAAGATTCAGATGATCAACAAGACACTCATAATCACTCTGGCCATCCAAAATCTGTACAAGAACAAAAATAACATGATAAAAGTAAGATTTATCGCACATGATAACTATATTGCTTAAAATATTTAAGCTGATTAAAATTAACATTCATCGAATGCAAAGCTTTATTAAATTTTTCGTCGTTGCCTCCATATAGCTTCTCAAGCTCAACTCTCAACTATTGGTTATTACAATGGAAAAAATAAAAAATTCACAAAATCCCAATTATATATTTGAATTCTAAAATTGTATATGGCTCTACCTCAACATCGCCTTTACAATTAGTGAGACACATGGCTTTCCTACAATATAGACAAAATTGGTTAAACAATGGTCAATATTAAGGGATCAGAAATTCAAGAAGTAAGACACATATGTTTTATATAACCTCATCACATGAGCAGAAGGTCCGAGCTCAGTTTTCAAGATAGGATCATCCTTGACGTAGCTCATCCGTTCATCATGTCTGCTCACCCGACCATCTTTATCATACGCCACAAGAAGATTGCTGAAGTAGGGATTCTGTAAAACTTTACAAGTTTAGGGTTGTGATAGTTTTTTCACCCAATTAACATCCATATCAAACAATACCTGTTGGCATCCGTTCCTAATTATATCGAGAAAAACTCCATCTCCCCACAATTCCTTGAATGCCGTTTCACAATCCGTGCAACCATTCCCATCACCTTTAAGGGATTTCAAAAGCTTTTCTGCAGCCTCAACTGCCGGAGTTTCTGCTAAATTGTCAACAAACGTCCACTGATCTTGCGTACTCTATATAAATAAAAATGTATATTTGTATGTGCCTTAAAAAACCTCTCTTGTTTGTTATATAATAATTTAAATAATAGAAGTTTCCAATGGATAATAAATTAATAATGGCATGTTCATTTTACAATAAAAAAATATAAAATAAAAAATGTTCATTTTACCCTTAAACCACAGCCAACAGCATACTGAAGTTCCTGGAGAACCCGAAAAAAAAATCACCATATTAAAATGAGAAACAACTACCACTCACGTTAAAGGAAAATAGTCAAGACAAAACAATGCTCGTACTTCGGGTGATTGTCTATCAATATCTTCTAAACCACTCCACCAGTCTATCTCTTCATCGGATGACTCGTATTCATACTTGTGTGGGGAACTTAAGAAAACAACGCAATGGTAATTAAGCCACTTGATGGCGACAAATGACATTAAAAACAATGAATATGTTCAAATTGTCATGTAAAGTAATGCACAATTAGACAAATTAAGCATTTTTAGAGAAGGAAAAACCTAGTTGATCCTTTCTCTTCTTTCTTGAAACGCTTGCTGCGAGCTTTTTCTTCCTCAGAGAGTTCCGTCTAAAGGAAATGATACAGAAATTGTGGACATATTGATATGGAAAAACATTAGCAAGTCGGTTAAGAACCTAATAATCCACTAAACCATCAGGATTAAGAAATTACGAAACAATCAACAATCATCGATTTAAAACCTGAAAGCCCTTTATCACGCAATACATTCCCATGGAGAAATAGACACAGATAATAAGATGAAAAGAATCAAACTCAAAGCAAGTAATAATTACATCAAATTCGAACAATTTAATGTAATTTAACGGGATCAATCACAGTACTCACCGGAGACATCTTCACAGGCGTTATTTGGTCGTGCGTGCCGAGGCGGTGCTAGGTGCAGGCGGCCGACGATTGGGCTGGGTGAGAGGGAAACGAAAGGTGGCCATATACTTYTATGTATTCGACATAAGATTATCTTCCAATTGAGATTTGATTTTGAAGTTTGTCATTAATTTTACGGAAATAAATAAATAATTAATTATAGTGACGTACATTGTACAATATCTTAATTTTAAGTATGTCAAGTAACATTTCCTTAAAAGTTGTAAAATAGATTTAAGTCTTACCCTTTTTATTGGGACGAAATTAGTACATTTGTAAATTCAATTTCTTTATTTTACTTTTTCATATCTTCGGTCTTTTCTATTGTCATACGTTTGTGTCAGGCTTAATTGATAAGTTATGAATTATCGGACCATTTGTTGGTTTGCACCTGAAAGATGATTTTTCGTAAATCTTAATGATCTATTAGTTTTTGTAACAACATTTATTAAATTTTGTATTATAATCCATTGATTATAAAATTGATGATTTATTAGTATTGTGATGTATTAATTTTTTTTATTAATATATTAATTTTAGTATTATAATATTTTGGTTATAAAATTGCTATAAAAATATCTGTCTATTCAATCTGAGTGTAACCCCTTTTTATTTGTTCAATTGATTTTTTCTCATGTTACCTTATAATTTATGCCTAACATTTAGATTCATTTTATAAATCATAAAAAGAAACAAAAAAACTTTTAGATTTAAGGTTAAATTAAATTTATACAGTGTCGTGAAGGCACCATTCTTCACATATTCACAACCATTAGATTAATTTTAAGCTATATATATTAAAAGATTGACGGATATAAATACACGGGGGTGGAAGGCATGGTACCGTGAAGGCATCGTAGTCACCTAAAATAAAATTATATCTATGTTTAATCTAATAATTTAGGTTTGAGAATGAGTTCACTTTTTTACTTTAATTTAAACTAAATCGGATCGGATCCCCATTTGTTATCCGCCCACCTCACGTGCACACCAAATCAGATTTTTCTCAGAAGCTACTACTAAGTACCAAATAAWTTTCTGGCYACCAGAATTCTCCAYAGTCGCAATGCAACTTGAGAGGAGAAATTAAGTATTTTRTGTCGATCGATTTCTCTCCAGCCACCTARTGCAAGAATCGACCATAYTTTTTATGACAGTTGTTAGCATATGCTTTTTAAAAACCAGGGAAAGAAGCTYATGGTACTMACTCATTTTACCTGTCGACGAATTGAACAAAACCACATCGTTTGCCRACYTGTATCATTARATGGACCAACTGTCTATGATACGGCACTAAAAMTACATACGTAATATATGTGGGCATTTGTGGTAAGCGACRTCATTTCATGGAAMGAGCATTTTRTCCGAGAGGTGGGRGAGCTGGTTTGTACAGTAGCGGCCTGMAGTATGAGMACGAGTTCTCATATAGGYTCGCGACCTCTTATGAATTTGTTAGRTYCGCGTTGATTTGATAGCTCGGTCATGGGTTTTATAAATATCAATCCCAAGTAGGCTCATAAGGGGTCCCGACGGACTATATGCAAAGAATAGCAGGACCAYGCCTATTCTGYTAATTTAAYCGAGAGATCTATTATCTATGGGAACTTAGCATACATGAGAAATCCTAATTCTAAGTCGGTCACSGTATTAATGGAATTGTGGTGGGAGAAGGAAACCCTGYCTTGGAGAGGARTTCTCTTATCTCTATAAAAGGGGTGCATACCTCTCTTTATTTTTAAGTGGTTTTGACGGATTGATCTTAAGAAATAACTCTCGCACTATCTAACTTAAGTATCGGATGACCTTCGTCGGGGTCATCCTCCGCCTTGGCTGAAGGTGTTGTTTTGCAAGATCGGTCAGGTCGCCAGGAGGCTTTTTGGAGACTAATCAGGTCGCTGTGAAGGAAATTGAAAGCTATTCAGGTCGCTGATCTCTTATTTGAGGTTAGTACCTCATATTCTTGCTAACCCACATTTTTGGATTATCAAGTGGCGTCGTCTGTGGGAAGGAATTAACCGTAATCGGATGGTGCCTAGGGATTTTTGCTCTCACAAGCACAACATGAAAGATAAAAACATACTACCCATGACCTTAGACTTTGGTTCTGGATCGAACAAACTGAAGAAGAAGAACAAGATGGCGGAAATCAATAAAGGAGAACCAATAAAAGACGAACAAACACCTTCTCAGGTGGAACCAGCAGTTCAGAACTTGGGTGGCACATCGCCACCCTCCCCAAAGCATCACAACGGAAAAGAGCCGGAAGAAGATCTGGAGGCGAAGACGCCAGAGGTTGAGGCGCAGAAAGTGATTCATATAGGGACGAAAGAATGGAGAGATTTACCCAAAGATAAGCCCTGTCAAATCAAAAAAGGATTCTTGGAAGGGCTTATGGATTTTGTGCCCTTAGAGAAACAGGAAGAACTAAACAAGTACCTGGTAGGCGAGCTGGGTACTCCGAAAGAAAGGGTCGATGGATCGAATGGCGGGCATGGAGAGAAATCGGTAACGAGGAATACAAAACAAAGTGGGGGGTCTCTGTCTCGGAGATCTTCTCACTGAAGGAAAGGCCGGAACAAACAAAAACAGGTAGATTCTTCCAACTCTACTTCGTCCAGGGAGTCTCATACCCCTAAGTACAAGCATAAGAAGGTAAAGAGGGTGAATATAAGGCGAAACCATTATAAGCGGCGAGGTCGGTGACATAGTAAACATACCAGTGAGAGTGGAACACAAACCTCGAGTACGGATGGTGAATCTCYAGATAGGTCACGCAAGAGTCGGAGCGGGTACCATGAAGGAAGTGGCGAGAATGAGGTRGGASCAGGGAARAAGGCGTTTAGAGAGATGCAGGGGGCCTTATTAAACTTGCAAAAACGGGTAGATGGAGAGAAGTTTGARGYAGATAAGGGGCATCCTTTTTCGYATGATATGTTGCGAGCTGTGATGCCCAAGGGGTATAAGGCTTTGGAGTTTCAATATCGCGGGATGYKGGATCCAGTGGAGCATTTGTAGCTRTTCGAAAATGAGAGGYTGTTACATCGATATACAAATACTGTGGCATGTCGAGCCTTTGTGTCTACCTTGAYGGGAATCGCACAGAGCTYGTTCTATCAATTGRCGCGAGGAAAGATTACCAGCTTTCAGGCGCTGCGAGTTGCTTTCTTGAAACAATTTTRCAGCGTAAGGCAGAATGCGAAGACTGCACAGTCGCTCTTTACTATGGTACAACGACCTGACGAAATGTTGAAGCAATATGTTAATAGGTTTACCAGTGCCACACTGGAAGTATCTACTACTACAAATGAGATGGACGCGGGAGCTTTACATCAAGTATTGAGAAGAGAGGGCTTACGCAAGTCATTGGTGAAAAAAGAAGCACGGACATACGATGAGGTCTTGGAAAGATGCCATAAATACATACAGGTGGAGGAAGCTGAAGAGGAACATCGTGTACGATTTAGTAGAGAGGTCATGGAAACAGGGGGCAGTATTTCTAGGAGGGAGATAAGAAGGGAACCCAGAAGGATAGTGTTCGGGCTCTTAACCCCGAGTCCTGCGGCTAGCGAAAAACCGGAGATAGATATTGCGTGGAGGAGCATATATACTCGAGAATGCTAGAGGAAAAGTTCTGCCTAGGAGCTGTAATATATGTCATTTGAAAAGGTATTACGCCTAGGTGGCGGGCTATGTGTCTTACCCTTCGGGGCGGGCTATTTATGTTTTACCCTTCGGGGCGGTTGTTTCATTACCCTTCGAGGAGGGCTATGTGTGTTTTAACCTTCGGGTCGGTTATCTTATTAGCCTACGGGGCGGGCTATTTATGTTTTACCCTTCGGGCGGATGACTTTTTTGATATATAATAAGTCTTGGAGAACTATTTTTTTTCCGAATGGCTAAGGTATGTGATTATGGTGTTTTATATGTGTTGAAATGGATATGTTTAACTTACATATCTTTATCAAATTGTTATGGATGGTTATTTCTTTACGAGCTAACATGTGCAAGCTTGTTTTAGTTCTTGTGGATTATTTGTGATACAGGGTTTGATTGCTTTTCTGACCTTGCCATTTTGTGGAGATGGGAAATAGGGTTGCGATTGATTATGAATTCGTACGACCTATATTAACTTATAGTTTTATGATGGTTGAGGTTGCGGGCTTTTGTGGTTTAAATTATAGGTTTTATATATGGTTTTGAATTACGGAATTACGACATGGAACTGTTCATACAAAAATAAATATTGTTCATAAATTGTGCGAGTAAGATACAAGTTTTGGGAAGAAAGCAACAAGTCATCAGATCGCGCTTGGCCCGGGAGCTGAAACAAGGTCCTCTAATGGTGTGTCTAGCTCAGTGGTTAGTTTGGCGGACAGTACAGCCCGACCTTGGTAGGATAGCCACCACTTAGTATTGATCGGCTGGTTCATGTCGCCCTTGAAAGTGCTGAAGGGGTTAGCATGTTGATAATGGCTGGCACATTGGGGTTGTACGCAGCATTTAGGGCCGTGAGCTGGTCCTTGATTATTCCAGCGGCCTTGAAAACCCACTCCTTGCTGCCAACAGCCATCTTMCCGAAGTATATGGAAGACTTCTTTTAGGCTTTCAGCAGCTCCTRCCGATAGGCGCCCATGAACTTTTTGCCCATTGCGCTCGTAAGGAAGGTCCGCGGACCTTCAGCTACMCCTTGCTCGTGCMCTACCTGGTTTTGTTCCTCGAGCTTCTGATTTTGCGCTTGGAGCTCCTCGGCCTGGCGAGCCTGCTTTTGCGCATCCTTGAGCTCACTGCCCAAGCGAGATGTTTCGTCTTTTAAGATGTTCACCTGGCTCTTCAGAATTGATATCTCTTCTTCACGAGCTTTTAGCAGGTGACTCGCCCCATCGAGTTCTCCTTGGGCCAGGGATAGCTATCGCGTTTGTTGCTCAGTTTTGGCGGTCAGCTCGTCGCACGTTTTTTGGAGCTCGCTCTCCTCAGATCGAGCCATCAGTTCCTTAGAGAGATTGAAGACCAGGGGACTCAGCTGTATCATGAAACACTATGAGGATTTGCAGGTGTTATTTTGGTAAAGATAGGAAGTTTAAGTAATCACCTGTTTGGTTATTCGTTCATTGAGGAAGGCCTGGATTTCTTTGGCGTTGTCGCATTGGGCCAATCCTTTTCCCAGTTCGGGGGAGCTAGAGGAGGTCGCGGCGGGAGTTTTGCGAAGGCAACGACGTTTTTGGACGGGAGAGCTTGGGGTCTTAGCTGTGGGCTTGAGAGGTCGTTTCCCCTCCCCTTTTGAGGATATTTGCACCAATTGCACTTCCTCCAGGTCGTCCTCTGCCTCCTGGTCAGCCTCTGTTCCAAAGGCTTGATTTAATACCTCATCCACGTTGATGACTGAGGGAGGAGGTGCGGAGGTGAACTCTGTGATTTCCTATGATCTCGATAACTCGCATCTATTGACTAAAGCAACTGCAATAACAGTGGTGTGTTATTATTAAATCGTGATGATGGAGTGAAGTTTTATAACATAGATGACCTACAGAACTCTGAGTGGGTCATTGCAAGGTCTGGATCGACCAGACGAGAGTCGATGCCCACATATTTGAAAACTTTGGACCGGATGGTGAGTAGCACCACGTCAAATGGGCGCTTACTCCATTCTGCAAGCTGGTCAGAATATTTTTTGTAAAGGACAGGAAAGTGTTTGGAACTGGGAGGTTTGGTTTGTTTTGGGGTGTGGTATTGTAGCTTGGTCGGGAAATGCCAGCTCTCAGTGTTGTGAATGAAGAAGAAATTTTTCCTCCATTCAGGAACTTTATTTGAAGGATTTATCAAAAAGCGAGATTTGCCTGTGCGGGCAGAAAGGTAAAAGGAGTCTTGTTGATGTTTTATTTGAAAGCAGAAATGAAAAAAAAAACCTGAATCAGGTTGTGTGTCATAATATTTACATAGTATAAGGTACCCCGCCATAAATTCCATGGAATTGGGGGTTAATTGTAGAGGAGAGACTTTGTACAAGAGGGAGGTCTTAATGTAAAATTGGTGTGGCGAGAATCTAAATCCTGCTCTAAGTAGCTCGTCAAAAAGTGTTATATGGTTTGGTGAAGGTTTCATAGGGTCTAAGTGGAGCAGGTCGGGTAAGACCATTTGGGCGGTCTCAGGGAGATTAAGTGTTCGTTTGAATTCATCAAGTTTTTTCTGGGTCAGGGAGGAGCCAGTAGTTGTCTTTGACTGCCCTGGTTTCTAAGGGTGATAGAAGCAGGTCGGCGGCGTTTACGGAAGGCGCTACAGTCATYGGGTTCTCTATAAAGTGCTCGCACAGTGGWGGGTTGTTAGGCTTGGTTAAAGGAATTCCCTCTGGTATATTTACAGTAGTAAGAGGGGCGGAAGAGCGATCTTCGGGTATGTTTTCTAATAGGGCTTGGGTGTCGGTATGAGCCTTAGTCTAGGCTTCTAACTCTGACCAACTGACGTCGCCTTCTAGTTTGTCGCGAAGGCCGGAGGGGGGAGAAGAAGGTTGTTTTCGTCTTCTCTTAAAGAGGTAAGGGTTTTCGGTGGTATTGGAATCAAGGGAGAGGCTGGAATTTTGAGAATTCAGGTTGGGAGAAGCTAATTTGGTCATTTATTGAATGTCACAGTGGGAAAACAGCACAAAACACAACAACAACTCAACAGATGCAATACATATATGAATTTGGATTAATTGATGAAAGGGAGGAATTCAAGGAACTTACACATTTTTTATGTCGTGGAGGTCGGTGACGAGCGATGTATTTTTGGTAATTTTTTGTAAACCAGAGAGTAGGCGAGCTTTTTTGCAGAGTGAAAATGGCAGTTTTTTSCTTGTGTTTTTGAAAAAGTGATAAATGAGGGAAGATAGAGGGTTTTTGTGTATATMGGGCGGCGTGAAAAGATGATGGGACATATAGGAGCGGGAAGTTGATAAGGTTAGGGGAATGTTTTGGGCCRACTGTGTTTATTATACTACTAGAAAATGGAGAGATGATGCGTGTCCGACACTTTATCAGACAYCATTTAATGAACCCTTAAGGAGATGGGATGGGTAAAGGAAAGCGTGTTTTGACTTTGGAGGCAGTATATGATTACGTTTTCTTGYATTACTGGGCCTGATTACAATTTCAGGTCYGYAAAGGAAYGCTTTGTGGTTTTAGGTCGTCAGGTATGGAGTTTGGGGACTTGGCCTGGGACTCGCAGATCTCTTCTTCCAAGAAGAGCATTCTTCTTGGAGGATGAGCGAGCTCAGCGAGTTGATCTTTTGAAGGTCGCGATATTATATGGTAATTTCTTATGGGCAATCAGTATCATAACTCGGTAAGTCGAACTGGGTTATTCTAAAATATATGGTGTGGTAAGCTGACAGGGTAATTTACTTATGGTTATGTTTTATTAATGTTTTATTATGATTTTTGGTGGTTGTATACTTTTTGCGAACTGTTTACATGCCCTACCTGATTTCGTCCTTCAATCAGCTAGAACATGGGGGATTAGCTGATACGGCACTAAAATTACATACGTAATATATGTTGGTATTTGTGGTAAGCGACCTCATTTCTTGGAAGGAGCATTTCTTCTTAGAGGTGGGCGAGCTGGTTTGTACAGTAGCGATCTGGAGTATGAGGATGAGTTCTCATATAGGGTCGCGGGCTCTTATGATTTTGTTAGCTGCGCGTTGATCTGATAGCTCGGTCATGGGCTTTATAAATATCAAGCCCAAGTAGGCTCATATGGGATCCCGGCGGATTATATTGCAAAGAATAGCAGGCTCAGACCTATTCTGGTAATTTAAGCGAGAGATCTATTATCTATGGGAACTTAGCATAGGAGAAATTCTAATTCTAAGTCGGTCACGGTATTTATGGAATTGTGGTGAGAGAAGGAAACCCTGACTTGGGGAGGACTTCTCTTGTCTCTATAAAAGGGGTGCATACCTCTGCATACCTCTCTTTATTTTTAAGTGGTTTTGACGGATTGATCTTAAGAAATAACTCTCGCACTAGCTAACTTAAGCATCGGAGGATCTTCGCCGGGGCCATCCTCCACCTTGGCTGAAGGTGTTGTTTTGCAGGATTGGTCAGGTCGCCAGGAGGCTTTTTGGAGACTTATCAGGTCGCTGTGAAGGAAATTGGAAGCTATTCAGGTCGCTGATCTCTTATTTGAGGTTAGTGCCCTATATTCTTGGTAACCCACCGTTTTGGATTTATCAGTCTATCTGCCCAAACACCTGCTTTATATGATTGCCTATAACATTAGAGTTCAATAAAAAGTAATCGAAAATAGAAAATAGTATTCAATAAATTTACAAACAGTCGTGTTGGATGGATCATCCTCATCGAAGTTCCTTATGAAGTCTCCTAGTATAGTGCTACAATTTTAACATATCCAGTTAAGAGAAGTGAAAAATAACTGGAGATAATTGAGCAAAAAGTAATGTATTTATTGTGACAAGAAGGATGAAAAATCAGCTTTCACTTCATTACATAAACATGGATAATATGTAGTCATCAAAATTATCGTAACAAATTATCAAAAGGCAAAAGAAGAATATAGTAAATCCTAAGATAAAAAAACACACATGCAATTTGATTAAATAAAAGAGAGAAATAAAAAAAAAATTCGACACACGACAAATAAAAAAAAAATACAACAAAGAAAAAAATTGGTCAATGCAAGCTGATTTCTCCGGTAATTATTTCCTTTGTAATGCATGTTTGCTCACATAAGAAAAAATAAAGCGACAACCTAAATAATATCATTAGAAAAAGTGTGTTTCTGTGTCTATGTGTGTGAGAGAGAGAGAGAGAGAGAGAGAGATTACCACGCTAATACAGTTGGAATTCGTAGAGATGAACACCATACTCGTACAGCGAAAATTTTAAAATTTTATTAGATTCAACACATCCATATTGGGAACGAATATATTTATACAATACTAAGGTATCCACACGATTAATTCTCCGAATTCAAGATCCAACTTTTGT
This sequence comes from Phtheirospermum japonicum, assembly GCA_014905375.1. Lineage (NCBI taxonomy): Eukaryota > Viridiplantae > Streptophyta > Magnoliopsida > Lamiales > Orobanchaceae > Phtheirospermum > Phtheirospermum japonicum. The sequence continues at coordinate 942,741 of BMAC01000123.1, read as the reverse complement.
GTATTGCTAACGAAAGCTCAAGAACTCCTAATCGCAAAATTGGGATTTTTTATGATGTTTTCTAAAAACTCTTTCTGTTTTTCAGTAGTCAACTTACGACTTTATGTTATATTTATACTAGGTACATAAGAGAACCATAACCCTAAAAAGGATTGGACTGTCCAAGACATGGGCCCAAAACAATTTTGGCACAAGTACCTTTATTAATATAACATAGATAATTAAATACAAATCTAATTTAATTTAATTAAATAGTTTCTAATAAATAGAAATTAACATCATAATTATTAAAAATTAAATACTCCAATTCCAATTGAATATTTATTACTTTCTTGATACATTCTTAAGTCGAAAAAGTAATCGCATATAGTAAGTCTTATATATGACATCAATCTAATGATGATCCAAACAAAACTCGTAAACGGCTTAATTGGACGAACACAATATATAAAGAACATTCACTTGAACTCAGCGAATTATAACATTTATACAAAGTATTGGTGAAATTCCTTTCATTACGAATCACTCGATTTAGTTTAAGATTTTTATCCAAGTGTCTATCTCAATGGCTTAATCAATTTATCTCATCTTTATTAGTCGACAACCAGACCATACTCAATTACTATATTAGTCGTGGCTATTTTAAGAGTAATATTTTATCATTGACATCTCACCATATCAATGACAATATTAACTATACGAGAACATTTATATGAATAATCACAAACAATCAAAATAATAATTCAATAAATGCAATAACATATATATTATTATATATATAATAATTGTGATCAAGTATAATGTTTTTAAATCTGATTGTATTTATGACATTCATACTTTCAAGTCCCACGTTGGCTTATTCATGTCCTACCTAGACAAAAATTACAAATTGTAAACGCCCACAATTGGTGGGATAACTACACATATATTCGATCTCATCTTTCAAAGTGAACACGGTGGCTTGATTCATGTCCCTACCTAGACAAAAATCACAAATTGTAAACGCCACAATTGGTGGGTTAACTACACATATATTCGATCTCATCTTTCAAAGTGAACGAGCCCTTGTAGATGACGTGTCATACAAGGGGCACTTTGGTGGGAAAATCTTGGCAAGAGAAGTTACACAGTCTCTAAGTGGACCCTACTCACTCATTTTGTAGAGGTACTTAAAGGTCGTGCTATAATCACTTGACCGATGCGACAAGAGTCGATAACATGCAATAATTTTTGGTCTGATAAGATATATACGCATATTTCAGGACAAGACAGCTGGGATATTTTACCACGTTACGGAATATAATTGGGCGGCATAAACGGCTGAAGTTTTCGCACGGGTCGATGGAGAAGTTCGTGGTCAAATCTTTCGAGTGTCTTTGTCGAGCGCAAGATGCTCTTTTGGTAGATGGGTGAGTACTGGTATTCCGTGCTCTCGTGCAATTAAGGTGTGAATCGAATTCAGAGTGAATTCTCGATTTTACGTCCAAGATTCCTATAGCACTTTTAGCGTACATAAGTATAAACTCTGTTGGGGCTTTTGAACTATTGTCCGACGCAGAGGACTGGCAGAAGTAAGTTTTGGAATTCGTTTCATGATGCAGACACACTAGGAGACAACGGCAAGAGGTGGCTAGCACATCACAAGGCGGTGGACGTTCTAATTTCAGGCAATGCTATATAAGACGATAATCTTTCCATGATTCCGATGTTGTAATACACTCGCACTACTTGGATGTTATAATTCGCATTGCTATGTCTATTAATAATTATTGGTGTATGAACTCATTAAGTAATATTCATCTTGGTGTTGCAGTTCGATTTGTTTTTTTTGTTGACAGATGTTTGATACTTGATGTTGTAATATTTAATTGTTGTATGAATTTATTAATTCCTACAACTTTTCGTCTGATATTGATTATGATCATTTATATGTATATCTTGCAGATGGCATTCACCGCTATTGAAACAACAACATTTACATAGATCGAGCAGCGTTGTACGTGGTCAGATGGGATGGGATTTAGACAGTGAAGCAATGCAGTATCTAATATTTAGCAAGTCAGGATAAGACGTTAGGGGTCAATTGTTCCTTAACATTCAATTCATATAAGAGTTTGAATAAAAAACCACTAATCCAATAAACCAAAAATATGATCAAAATTTAGAACCTGGAAATCCTTAAATCACACTATGGTTCCACGAAGCAATAGACACGGATAAGATGAAACGAGCCAAAGCAGGTAATATCACATCCAATTTGAACAAATTAATCTAATTTTACGGGATCAGTCACAGTACATACCTCGGACATCTTCAGAGATGATGAAGACGGAAAATCAGTACTCTGCGTTAATATGAAGCAAAAGCAACAATTTAGTCAAAGTGTTTGAAGGGAAAATATATTGCAGAAACGTCCCTACGATATTTGTCATCTAACGTGCTTGAATAAATTTACTCTAATTCGGAAGATTACAAAAACCTAAACAAGCAGAAAAAGATGTGTTCGAACTAGTTCAAATAGAGAATAACGATCATGACGTCAACAATCATCTCCAGAGATGATAGAACGAATGAAAGTTCATCAAGAAGTGAGTTTTATCAGTTATTTTCCATCAATTTCTGTATGCAAGTAAATATAAATTTACCAACCTGAGCATTAAAGGTACTCAACAGTCACCCTTGTGTGAAGTGGATATAATGTTTTAACCAGACTCCTGAAACTAACCAATTAGACTGCTGAATAAACAAATGAGTATAACCATTTGATAAGAATCTGAATGTTTTTATCATAATACAAATATTTAATACAATGATGTCTTCTGAAGTTTTGATTTCATAATAAAGGCAAAACATATTTGCTTTTAAATCTGAAGACAACATATACATAAATCATAATATTTGTTAAAATATCATAACACAGAATATATGATTGTTTTATCTAATACTTTTGTTTGCCTATTTGTTTAATGATCTCTTCAGGGTTTAAAAAAAAAAAAATCTGTGAGAACATATTATAGATCTGGTCTATTTTAAAAAACTAAAGCAAAAAATAAATCATGCGAACTAATATTTGAATCACAAAATTTAATTTGATTTTAATCTGAAAAAAAAAAAAGACGAATACAATTCATTCATACCTCTGACTGCATAGACATCCTTATTTTTCGGACCCTCCGGGAAGGTTAATCCTGCCTCAAGAATTAACAAAAGCAAATGAAGAATCGGTTGCGTGTGGATTTTGAGAGGATGTAATCGTTGTGAGAACGAAGCAGCGCAGTAGGGTTGAAATACACTAGTGAAAATGTCCAAAGCGACATCCTAATTTTTCATACATCCTAATTTTTCACCTATTTCCATAACAAATATCATCCATAATAGTAACATAGTAGTGAAATTGTCCAAAGCGACATCCTAATTTTTCATCTATTTCCGTCACATTTAAAGTATCAATCACATACAATATTAGATTACAAAATATAGTATATTATCTTGATTTTGGTCGACACCTCTTAAGTTAAAAACTAGAAAAAAGTAGGAAGATAATTAATTCTGCAATTTTAACATATCCAATTACAAAGAAGTAAAAATAAAGGAAGAGAATTAAACAAAAATAATGTATAAAAAACAATGACAAATACTTTTATGAGACCGATCTCATCCTGTGAGACAAGTTTTAACCTATTCACTCATTTGACCCGCTCATTCATCCCGCCCGCCCATATTATTAATACAAATAATAATAAAATTGGGCGCTGATCTCTCCCTCCTCACTTCTCACACATTCTCACATAAATTGAACTGTACACCGTCACCCACCCAAACTCACGAAGGTGACCAGCTAAAAATTGATTGATGGAGGTGAAAATGTCCAAAGCGACATCCTAATTTTTCATACATCCTAATTTTTCACCTATTTCCATAACAAATATCATCCATAATAGTAACATAGTAGTGAAATTGTCCAAAGCGACATCCTAATTTTTCATCTATTTCCGTCACATTTAAAGTATCAATCACATACAATATTAGATTACAAAATATAGTATATTATCTTGATTTTGGTCGACACCTCTTAAGTTAAAAACTAGAAAAAAGTAGGAAGATAATTAATTCTGCAATTTTAACATATCCAATTACAAAGAAGTAAAAATAAAGGAAGAGAATTAAACAAAAATAATGTATAAAAAACAATGACAAATACTTTTATGAGACCGATCTCATCCTGTGAGACAAGTTTTAACCTATTCACTCATTTGACCCGCTCATTCATCCCGCCCGCCCATATTATTAATACAAATAATAATAAAATTGGGCGCTGATCTCTCCCTCCTCACTTCTCACACATTCTCACATAAATTGAACTGTACACCGTCACCCACCCAAACTCACGAAGGTGACCAGCTAAAAATTGATTGATGGAG